>CABHPP010092782.1:0-14050 GCA_902168425.1 Peromyscus attwateri | reverse complement strand
GCTATAAAATGAATATCCTGGCCAGGTGGTAATGGCACACACCTTTAACCCCACCACTCAGGAGACAGAGCCAGGTGGATCTCTGAGTTCAAGGGCAGCCTGGTCTACCGAGCTAGATTCAGGAAAGGCACCAAAACTACACAGAGAAACCCTGTCTTGAAAAACAAAACAAAACAAAACAAAACAAAACAAAACAAAACAAAAGCAAAAAAATGAATACCCTGATGCCCTTTTCATAGTGCTGGAGATTGAATCCAGAGCCTTACACATGCTTGCTAATCACTCACCTACACAGCCCCAAGCCCTAGAACTCAATGCCTTACTCATGCTTGGTAATCACTCACCTACACAGCCTCAAGGCCTGGAACTCAATTTCTTAGTCATAATATGAAAGTAAGATTGTAAACTATCTCATCAATGTTTTCATATTTATTATATCTTAAGATAACAAGATTTTGAATACATAGGACTAAATATATTATAATTTGCTTTTCCTAGTACCTTTTTATTTTTCTGTGTTATTACAAGAAAATTTCACACGGCGTAGTAACATACTTACTTTCTAATGAATACTGAGGCTACAAGACTCCTCCAGATAAGTAAAATGCTGAATTCCTCATGTGTTCCTTAGAGATGACATAGCAGCTCCCTTTTCCAAATTAACTTGACCTCTAAATTCTATTTTGTGAGCACATACAAATATTCATTGTAACACAAATTTCCCACAGTAAACAGTTTCAGAACCTGGCATAATACCATCCTCAACTTGGACAAAGTCTATCTCAGACTCAACTATCTGTCATGGTTCCTCTTCTCACAAATCCACAACTTTATATGTATTTACCAAACCTGTTCACTGGCAGGATCAGGCTACAGCTAGGGAAGCAGGAACCATTGCTCACATACCACTTAATATTCAATCCATTTACCTAAGTATCTGCTAAACCATTAGGTCTTGAAATATTAAGTGGTAACACCTCTTTAAATATTCACATGACTTTATATATAAACAATCAAGCTTATGCCACACAGCTCTGTAAAACATAATTGAAACCATCAGTCCATTGTATAAAATTATCTTAAACGTTTTTAGCATCTTAAAACACAGAAAAGGAATATGCAAACAATCGAATGAGTGGAAAGAATCGTTATTAGAAATTGGTGCTTCATTAGGATTAAAAACTATTGATATTAAGTTAAATTTCAACTTAATTGCATTGTTGCAGGTGTTGGGGGATTGAAGAATATTTCAGAAAAGCTAAATGAGTTAATATACATCAAGAAGAGCCTCTACAACACTATTGACTTCCAGCCCATAGCCAAGAGAACAAGGAAGACTCAACCTCTCTTTTGACAAGAAATCCAGGCTATAGAAGAACGGTTTTGTTAAATAAGAAACACAGAGCCAATGCAGAGATGAAAGCCCAAGAGGTCAGACCTAAGAGCCTTACCCTTCACTGCTGCAGCTATTCTCTTCAGCTAAGAGACCTACTTCCTGTGTGTTTGTCTTTATAGAGACTTTCTGTTCTGCCTTCTCATTGGGTTCACCCAACCACATGACCTCCTCGTCACTGCCTATCTGTACAGACCTCCAGGTCTTCTATGGTTGGTATTGAGATTAAAGGCGTGTGTCTCCAATGCTGGCTGTATCCTTGAACACACTGAGATCTGCCTAGCTCTGCCTCCCAAGAGCTGGGATTAAAGGCGTACACCACCACCACCACCACCACCACCACCACCACCACCACCACCACCACCACCACCACCACCGCCCAAGCTTCTGCTATGGTTTGCTATTAGCTCTGACCCCCAGGCAACTTTATTTATTAACATACAAATAAAATCACATTTCAGTACAATTAAAATATCACCATACCAGGCTATCTGTTTTACCAGGCACCTAATACCTATGGACAATTGTATGTCTATTGACACATAATATTGTTGGCTTACACTTGAAATTTTGCAGAAAATAAAGAAAGGGAAATGATATTCATTTGTTTAGCAAACTAAAATATTACTAAATATTTAATAAAATATTAATGTAAGCATTTTGCACCATAAAATGGATAAATAGAATTGACTTCTGTGCCTTTGACAACCCATGTGATAAACCATGGGTTCATGGGTGAAGTATAGATGGCTTTGGATTATGTGAATTACCTTTCTTTTTCAATACACATGGCTTCCAGCTTCTAAGTAAAAAAAGACATTGACACCATATGCTTTGAATTTTCCTGAAATATTTGGAAAGTGCTTGAGGAAACTTCCCTCCACCTCCTGCTGTATCCCACAATCCCTGCCTGAGCTATGCTGAGATAAGCTATTTTGAGACGGACTCATCCTGTATATGCATTTGTTTCTTCCAAACACACCACCTTTTCACAAAGCCAGCTGGAGTAATTATAGCTTAGAGATATAATCTGTCTCTCTAACTCATTCTGGATCATTAAGTCAAGCGCTAGCAGAGGCCTGGAGTGAATGTGAGCTGGCTTGGGCTGGGTGCACATTGGGACCTGCTTCTGTCCCACTTCATTATCTTTTCAAATTCTTCATCAGCCACTGAAATGAAAGATCTGGGTGTCACTGTCAGAATAATGAATGGAAATTCATAACCTCCTCTGACTTGTTATGGGATCGTCACTAAGCTGCCTGCTTGTGCCTCAGTTTCTTCCTCTAAAGAAACACAATCAACAATACTCCCATTTAAATGTATTATAAACCTTAATCAAGTTAGTGGGTTCAAAACTTCAACAGTGGTACCTAGCGTACCACCCATAGTTGAGAAACATTGGACCTAATCATGCTGGTTTCTTGCCAAATAGAATGATGGATGGAAAAGAGGAGAATCGTGGGGTAAAATGCAGAATGCCCCGCTCACTTTCCTTTTTGGATAAAGGAAGGATCATTAGTCTAATGGAGATGTATCCTGAGCACTATCTATATTGTCATTTGCTAAGTCTGCAACCCAGCAACCCTGACTCTTCTTTCTCAAATCTGAATTTTCTTCTATCAGATTCCAAGATCCAAAGACCCAAAGAGTAGCTGAAGCCACAACCACCTCCAGGAAACACATGTTCTTTCCTGCGAGTAGAATGCCCAGTGGATGCCAGGGTCCTGTGCAATATGTAGAGGGCAGCTTCCCACTCAAAAGTATTAAGAGTTTCCTGATATCCAACGAAGAGTACCAGATTAAATCCACGATGGCATTTCAAAACCTAGATCACTCATTAATTGTGCCGTTTAAAAAAAAAATTAAGGCTCTCCAGACTCTGAATTTTATCTCCAAGGCTCTTAAATGAAACCTTCTTTTAAGGCTCAGTAAGTGTTCTACACTGATCTTATGCCTCTGTCCTTGTAATTCTATGTTATTCCTTTAGATGACTGGGAATTAGCATGATAAAGAAAATATTATGGTTTTCTTTATTGAGTACAAACAATTACTATGCTAAGACTTCCATATGTATGGGTTTAATGTTTATAAATCCCCATAAAGTGGATATTATCCACACACCCAAACCAACAGACACATACTCATTTTAGATGCAGAAGTAACTGGAGGTAATTGCACAATTGATCCCTAGGAGTAGCTAAGGTACCTTCAAGGATAACACAGGATTTGAACCCAGTTCTTTCTTGATGCAAACTGCTTTTTACTGTTCTGCTGTGCTACCAAGGAAAGTTTATTTAAAGAGCAACTGTCTAACACTAGACATTTTTTTAAAGTCATTGAGAACAATAAAGACTATGGCACTATGCCCTTCATGAAAAGAAAATGCAGGGGATTTCAGTACCGCGCTAGAGAGAGTGCCAGTATCTGCAGGGAGTATGCATCTCCCCAAGCCCACTCATCAGTCATGGTGCATTCACAGGACTATGTTTTTTCTCCTTATAGAGTCTTCCCCCTTACAGACTTGAAGGTTCCTGAGGTTCTACCGCCCTCGTGGAAATCCACGGAGCCTTTGGTTTTTATTGTCATGATAATTTGCTGCAACACTGAGGATTGAGCTCAGGGCTTTGTATGTGCTAAGTCAGCCCTCTATCACTGAATTCCATCCCTATCCCATGAAGCTTTGCTACAGTTTGCATTTTTCTAAGTTAGCTTGGCTTCTGATAATCATTCCTTTTAATTATTCATTAACTATTCTTGCCTTCGCTTATCAAAAATGCAGTGAAAAACTGAAGCATTCTGTCTCTCGTTATTTTTTTTTCTGAAAAAAAAAAAAAGGTAGCTAGCCCTGGCTATCTAACCCCTCTCTACATTTTAGCTGTTGATGAAATTCAATGACTAGGGATGAGGGGCTGTCTAACTCCCCTGTATAAATACACTCTAGTAGATTCTAGAGCCTGGATCAGCTTCCTGAACTGGCCATCTATAAAGGTTTATAGACTTGTAAAACTATGTCAGCAAAATTCTCCATGCTCAAATGGGCAGCTAAGACTAAGTCTATTTTTTTAATGATCTTTTAGAAAAGCAAAAAGCAATTCATTGAATTAGATTTGTCTAAGCAGACTGTTTAACCAGCTAATTTAACTTATGACCTATTATTACTGTAGAAATAGCATTTCCACTGTATATATCCATGTTACAATAAACAATTTTGGTAAATTTGGGGCTATTTCTATTTGGTGCCTCATCCTATCTTTTCTCCAGACATCAGTTGTCTCTCTTTCTTCTTCCTGATATCATTTACCTATATAGTAAACGAATGCCCATAATCCCATTGGCATTATGTCATTCACCTGCATACTAAACAGATGCCCTTAATCACATTGGCATGTATGTCATTCACCTGTATACTATATGGATGCCCTTAATCACATTGGCATGCATTACACCCAAGACAGCTTTAATATCCAAGATACACAGCACCCGATTCCAGTGATAGAATCAGATCTTATATATAGATTTTTCTCATTTAGATTAACAAATACAATATGCGCCCCCACACACACATATGAAGGTGAGGGTGTTTGAGTTTTATCTCCAGAACTGTCAGCTAATGATGTAGTTGTTCCAATTACAGGTGCGATCTGAAAGTTTAGCCATTTGAGTGAAAATCTCATTCAGGAAAGTCAAATTATGAATAGTACAGGCTTTGCTGCAGGCTAGATTTTATTCACTTGTAAAGTTTCAGTGACATTCTTTCTTATACATCTTGAAAGAGTGCCTTATTACCTTGAGCTGTATAAAGCAGGAAGTTGAAAAAGAAAGAAAAAGGAGAATAAGGAAGAAATGCTATTTGCAGCAACTTTTACCTGAGTTTGCTGACTGGCAACTTGAGGATTAACCTCCAGACCATGGGAAACACTAAGAGGCTGAAAAATAAACCAGACTACGAACAAGGGAAGAAGGGAAGGCCACTGATGAACTATGCATTGGGGGCCATTCATGTACGTATAGAAGTGGATCAAACTAGTTTGCTCCTGTAGTTTTGTCAGGGGCATAAAGAGATTAGGGACTAGACATACAGCTCTATTGATAGAGTTCTTGCCTTACATGCACAAGGATATTGGTTCAATCCCCAGTCCACATTGAAAATAAGAAAAGGATGCAATAATACATACATGTAATCTCAACACTCAAGCAGTAGAGGCAGGAGTACTAGATATTCAAGGTCATTCTCAGCTACCTTGTGAGTTTGAAGGAACCCTGGGCTACATGAGACCCTGAAGTAAAGAGAAAAAGTAGAAAAAAAGAAGGAAGGAAATGAAACAAAAGAAAAGGAAAGAAAGATAGAATAAAGTCAGGACATGTATGTAGGCCAACATTCATACACATAATATAAAAATATCTTTTAAAATTATGCACTTATAAAACTGGAATGACAATTGTTCATATGAGGTGGGCCACTAGATATGAAGTAGATTGTGTAACTTTGACCATATATTGCTAAGTAGGGTCTCTCAATCATAAACTGCACTCCACTAAAAGAGCCTCGGTTCTTCCTAGACTACCTTCCTTCACCTTAAACAGTACAGCCAGTTACTGTTGCACTCTCAATAATCTGGGAAGTTTTGAATCCCGTTAAAAACTGTTCTTGTTTCATTTTGTTGCTGTGGCAAACATTAGTACTAAAATCAATGTGGGATAGGAAAGGATTTATTCAGACCACTCCCACAAAAAGACGCCAACAAGACTGAGTGCCTCATTTGGATCTAGATTCATACTCGAAATGAAGAAGAAACATCTCTGCTTTTCATCCTGTAAGAGAATTATTCACTCAGACTCTAAGAGGAGACAGGAGAGAAATGATGAATAAGATAGTTTTGTTAAATGTTGCTAAATATCAAGACTGAACCAGTGTATTAGTTAGTACTTAAAATAGTTCATAAAACCAGTGTCACACAAGAGAAAACCAATGAATAATAGAGTTTATTATGCATTGCTAAATTTGGTGGAAGGAATAGCCTGGGAACTACTATTGCAGACATTACATCCTTAGGCTGAAATCTGAATGCAGAAAGAATTCATGTGGACTGGAGTCATCTATTTAAGGATTCATATGGCATAGATGGTTGAGTTGATTCAGTTGGGTTGTGTTTGCTCTGCTTATTACTACTCACCTGAGTCTGGGGGGTTAAATAGCTAGTGAATTGGTATTTCTGTCTCTTACACCCCTTTCTCAGTCTATAGTAAGACTAGGAGATGTAGCTATGAGTAACAGGAACTACAGAAAAGGAACAGAGCCATGAGATAGAAGAGTTGGATGTGAGCTTGTATTCAGCTTTAAATATGAAATAAATTCTGAAAGCTCATGTGATGATGGCTTGGTCCCCCAGTACAAGGTTCAGAGGTGAGACTTGGGAGAAGCAGTTGAATAGTGAGTGTTCTGACCTACTCAGTGGAATAATCAGGAAGTAGCTAAAACTATGGAGCATAGTCCATGGTGGAGAGGTTGGTGGCTAGGAGAATGACTTTAAAAAAGCACATTTTGTCCTAAGACTCTTCTTTCTCTGTCCCTCTGCTTCCTGGCCCCCTAGAGTGATCATCTCCATGACATGCTCACGCTGCTGTGAAGTTCTACTTCACCCGCATCTTAAAGCAGTGGAGCCAGCTGACCACAGGTTGAAACGTTTGAAAACATAAGCCAAAGCAAAGCATTCCTCCTTAACATCGCTTTCTTGGGAACTTTGTCACAGATGTCTAGCACACCCTGGAAAGAGGGTGGCTGCCAACTCCAACGAGAATATATTGTGGAGGGAACCCACAGCAGTGAGACAGGAGAATTTAGATAGAACTTCCAGGGAAGACTCTGAGTCAAAGAACATACGGCTTTCTGTTGAGCTCAGCAATTCACTGTCATAGAGAACATTTCTTCGCCTAAGAAGAGTATTTTTTCAAGGATGGCTATGCAAGGGAAAAGCTCCACACTGTGTGCTAAATTTCCTCTTCTATTGAGAAAACCTATCCACTACCAGAAGACCGACATCAGCCCATATAAAAGTTGAAAAGATTCAATGAGCATAAAATAATCATGCTACTCATCAACATAGCTATATAGTAAATGCCATCTGTAGATTCAATTTTCATTGTATTATTTTTTATTTTTACTTTGCTTATTTTTATGTGTTCATTTCTATATATGCCTATGCATATATATTAGTAAATATTCAAGGTTATGTTGAATTTCTTCCTCAGATGGTCTCCACTTTATTTTTTGGTTTGAAGGCTTCACTGAACCTGGGGTTTGCACACTTGCAGGCATGACTGGTAAGCAGATGCTAAGGATCCTTTGGTCTCTCCCTCCCACGACTGAGATTAAGGGCATATGCCTCCATGCCTAGCTTTTTATGTGGATTCTGGAGAGTCTAACTTGGCTTCTAATGTTTGTATAGCAAGCATCTGACCCATTCACTGGGCCATTTCCTCAATCCTCTAGTTATCATGATCTGAAAAATTAAATAGCCACTAGAACAGCAGTTCTCAACCTTTCTAATGCTGTGACTCTTTAAAACAGTTCTACATGTTGTGATGACCTCCCAACCATAAATTCATTTAGCTGCTACTTCATGACTGTAATTTTGCTACTGTTATGAATCATAATATAAATATCTGATATGCAGGATATCTGAAATGGGACCCCCAAAGGGACTGTGTCCTGCAGATTGAGAACCGCTGCACTAGAATGTCCTGTGAACGAGTACCACTAGGGGAGTCGTGCCTCACTGTGGGTGCCATCTATTAGGTGACCTCTTGTCCTGAACTTCTCGTCTGGGAGTGTGGTGTCTCTCCCTAGCAGTCAGGTTGTGTGCTGTATCACTAGTCCTAGCCTGCCCTTCAAGGATCTCCACAGCCACGGCACCGGTTCTTCCTGTGGATATGCCAACTGTGCACTGCAATTGGACATGTCATCTGACTGCATCCATGCTGCTGACATCACAGTTTCCATAGCAACTAATGTATTTCAACAGGGAGAGATGGAGAGTTCTCAACTATAAATAGAGTGAAAATTGAAGAAAATGAGCAATAGAACTAAATGCAGGTGATGGGCTTGTGCTTGTGGCAGAGGGAACTTGCATATTAAGGGTGAAGGTCAATATTAAGGGCTGAATTCCAAGCTTTTGCTGTTGAGATTGCCAAAGTCCAGGTCATCTTCAGTTCTATGATCTGTATGACACTTTCCATGTTCATTGAGCACACAGGAATACTTAGCCGTTTTCAGAGAAAATCATTCTCTCTCTCTCTCTCTCTCTCTCTCTCTCTCTCTCTCTCTCTCTGTGTGTGTGTGTGTGTGTGTGTGTGTGTGTATGTGTGTGTGTGTGTTGCTTTTGCTACCACAAAATGATAATTACAAAAAGATTCTGCAGCATTTCAATATAGCTGTATGTAAATTACCAAGTCTGATACAACTAGGGATTAAAATAAATGTCTTGCAGAATGACCTATTGTTTTAAAAGCAAGAAAGAAAAAGGAGCAAGTAAATCATTATAGATTAGTCAACAGTGAGTTTGCAGGGACTGTCACATAGATAGGACCTGAGGCAAAGTGGTTAAAAATGTGCAACTCACTCTACAACAGATGCAAAGAGGAATATCCAAGTATCTAATTGCCCCACCTGAGTGTCTGCAGCACAGACTTCTTTACAGTTGTCTTTATGCATTCAATCTACCCTGGGGGGGGGATGGATAGTGACAATTCAGAGCATTAATTATTCAGACTAATCACAGAATCACAGGTTTTGCAGGGGCATTGAAAGGCACCATTCAGCCCTCTCCTTTCCTTCAGGCTAGATTGTACTGAACATCCAAGATTACAGATTTCACCATAATCAATTTTCTATAGAAAGAAACATTTCCAGACAGAGTCTTAAGCATTACTTGAACAAAGAATATACCAAAAGACACGTTAACATAGAAGGAGAAAATTTCATGGGGCCTCAACCCTGACAAAGTATTACAGACAACCAAGAAATGCCAAGAGTGCAAAAAAAAAAAAAAAAAAAAGCAGGGAGCTTTTCCCAGGGAAAGAGCCCCAAAATTAGTTATCTAATACCAAGTGGCCATCCCTGAAGTCATATATAAGTAACATTATATAGACTAAGCCGCTTTTATTTGTGTGTGTGTGTGTGTGTGTGTGTGTATGTGTGTGTGTGTGTGTGTGTGTGTGTATGTGTGTGTGTGTGTGTGTGTGTGTGTGTGTGTGTGTGTGTAACAACAATTAAAGAAATAGAGGTCATGAATTTGAGAGAGTCCATAATGGAAACAATTCCTCCTTCTATGGAGATGCAAAGAGAGGCTGATGCAAGGGTTCAATCTTCCTGTGTGGGAGAGCGAGGTGTTAGGTAGGCTTCAGGGTATGCCTCTCCATGTTGTTCACCCTCTAAAAGAAGATGAAGAGGAGAGGGAGGGAAAGAAGATAAGTGGGGAGGAAAATAGGGAGGACGGAAGGGAGAAAAAGAACCAAGAGAAGGAGGGAGGAGTGAAAGAAAAACCTGCTCACAGCATTTGTCAACTTTGTGATGTAAATGCTCATCCTGGACAGTTTGCAGCAGCCGAGGTGATGTTACTGATCTCAGAGTAAAGAGGGAATGTATGCTATTGACTCACATGAACTGGAGCAAGCCAGTTTTAACACATCATTGGACACAGTCTCAATCTTTTATGTTGCTTATGGATGATCTATGAATTTCAACAATCATTACAAACAAAAGTTCCGTGTGTAATTGAAAATCACATTTGAGAACTGGGAAGACGGTCAGTCAGTAAGGGCTTGGCTTGCAAGCTTGAGGAGCTGAGTACAATGCCCAGTCCCCATGTAAAAAGCTAAGCATAGTGGCATATGTGTTTAATCTCTGTCTGCCAGACTAATCTATTCAGTGAGTCTCAAGTTTCTGTATAAAAGAAGAGTGGATAACTTACAAGGAATGACACTTAGAGTTGACCTCTAGCCTCCACATCACATGCACACATATACACTTGCACATGCATGGACACTCATCCTACACACACACACACACATACACACACACACACACACAAATATATGTACCTATACATATCTACATACATATGCATGAACAATCATGCACATCACATGCACACACACACACACACACACACACACACACACACACACACTGAGGTGGGGCCATTCATATTAAAGATCTGAAGCCATAGAAAGCCAAGCTATGTTCAGTATTTGAAAGATTTAGCAAAGTTAATGTTACTTTTCTCCTGAGCAATGTAATTCTTCTCAGAATCTTAGCACAATGCCTTGTAGTCATAGATATAATTGTGCTAACATTTATTTATATAGAAAGATAAAAATGCAGAATAGTTTGAATAATTCTTATAAACTGGAAAGATATGCTTTATTAAACTTATTACAGAGCTGTAGTGATTAATGAGTGTGGCATTGGTGAGAAAACACACACACAGCTCCAGCAAGGAAAGAACCCAGGCACAGAAGAGCCCAGACACCATGTGGGTTGTTAAAGGAACAATGGCATTTTGGGAGGAAAGGACATTTCTATAAAAGATGTGGTGCAGAAAGCTTTGTATACAATACCCCTGTGGAAAATGGGAATGTGAATATCTCTTCAGAATCCTGCCTTTAGTTCCTCAGGTAAACTATGTGCTCTGTACATACAATCAAATAAGATTCACTCTTAAAGAAGTGAAACATTTTGACACTTCCTGCATCGAAGATGCTTGAAAATATTACACTAAATTAAATGCATTGTTTAGAAAAGGACGCAAACCAAATGAACCTTCTCACCTGAGGCATTAGAGCAGCTGAACTTGATAAAAAAAAAAAAAAAGTTGGGTGATGGTTGAAACTGGGAACCATTGTATAATGTATGTAAAATTCTAGTTTAAGAAAAAGAAAACATTCTGTGAATGGCCTGTGATTAACACACAACCAAGTGTTTAGTGGCACCAAATAGTACAGTTGACAATGATGAGCATAGTGTATGTTATACCCTGTGTTTTGAAACAATTTAAAAGAATAGTGCTGGAACTGTGGGGGGATACATACATACACACACACACACACACACACACACACACACACACATAGACAACACACACACACATATATATATGGTAGATGGATTATAGATAGATAATAATGACACATAGATATGTGATAGATATGTAGATGACAGATAAATAGTTGATAAATAGATGCGTATATACGGATAGATATATAACATGTATGATTGATAGTAGATATAGATAGATAGATAGATAGATAGATGCTAGAGAAACATAGTTAGCTAATGAATAGATGTTAAAAAAGCTTAAAAAAAAGATTAAAACTTTTCATAAGCATTATACTATATGAAAAAATAAATTCAAAGTTATCACAAATTGGAATTCAACTTTTTGGCAAAGCTAGAAGGCAATTCTCAGATCTCAGTCAGTTGACTACTTTGGGAACAGGACACCAGACTCAGACACCGCAAGGGGCAACTGGGACAGTGAGCTTTATCGAAATAAAAACTGATGCTGTGGAAAACCATGAAAGTGGATGAAAAGAAGAGCTGCAGGCTGTGAGATGGACGCTACAACCCAGCTTCATGTTAAAAGACCTGTGCTTAGCATCACATTTTCAAAATCTCCACGGTAAAATCTAAACAACTCATTTAGAGAACATTTCACCAAAGAGCAAGGGATGGATGTAAGAGACCAAGCATTAAAAATGTTCAACTCCATTAGCCATTGGCGTTATGTGAATGAAGTGGCAGAGGAGCTCTCAGTGCCCACCAATCAGCACAGCTGAAATGAAATGCCATTATTATGCCAGCTGCTGGCATGATGCGGAGAAGCTAGATCATTCATGCAGGACTTCAAGGGGGGACCATGCTGGGAAACAGTCTGGTAGTTTCTTGGAGCACTAAACACGAACTTCTCATGTAACCCAGCAAGTGTAGGTTAGGCCATGCACCCTGAGAAATAAAGACTTAACATGATCATGACAATTACAAAATCTGTCTTCACGTCAGCAAAAACATGAACTCATACCTCCTTCCTTATATGCCTAAAAGGCCATATACACCACAGCTCATTCACAGAATGGATGACTACTAGCAGGACCAACCAGCTCCCTTGTGACATAAGCTATAGTGGGGTATCTCTCCAGGGTGTTAGACTTGGTCATGAAAGGTTCGCTCTTGTTTGATTTCATTTAGGAAACATTTTCTAAATGATACCAGAGATGGAGGAAACAGTGACTGTGGCCAGGGGACAGGCACCAGGGATGGAAGTGGAGGAGCGGCATACTGGGGTGTGCAATATTTCTACACTAAAATCTATCTACTAAGTGGGGTTAATTTACTCATAGGTGTGGTGATATTTTGTGGTGATACTGTATTTGTGCTTTAATAAATAAAGTTTGCCTGGAGATCAGAGGAAATAGCAAGCCATTTTAAGTAAACAAAGAAGTTAGGCAGCAGCAGCACACGCCCTTAATCCTATCACTTAGCAGGCAGGATCACTGTGTGTTCAAGGCCACACTAAGGAACATAGCCAAGCATGGTGACACATGCCTTTAATCCCAGTACCAACCATAGAGACCTGGAGGTCTGTATAGACAAACAGAAAGTGACAGAGCTGTGTAGGAAGAGGAAGTGAGGTAGCTGGGCTAAAAGAGCCAATGAGAGGGCAGAACAGCAAGACAATAAAGGTGTGGGTAGACAGGAAGTAACTCACAGTTGGAAGCTGCAGAGTGGATGAGGTAAGGTTGGCTAGTGGCTTTCCCTATTGCCCTGATCTAAGGCTTTCACCCCTATATTTGGCTGCTGTGGGATGTTCTGTATGGCAAATGTGTTGCTAATAAAACACTGATTGGCCAGTGGCTAGGCAGGAAGTATAGGCGGGACTAACAGAGAGAATTAAAAGAGCAGGAAGGCAGAAGGAGTCACAGCCTGCCAGCCGCCGCCAGGACAAGCAGCATGTAAAGATGCCGGTAAGCCACGAGCCACGTGGCAAGGTATAGATTTATAGAAATGGATTAATTTAAGATATAAGGACAGTCAGCAAGAAGCCTGCCACGGCCATACAGTTTGTAAGCAATATAAGTCTCTGTGTTTACTTGGTTGGGTCTGAGCGGCTGTGGGACTGGCAGGTGAAAGAGATTTATCCTGACCGTGGGCCAGGCAGGAAAACTCTAGCAACATTTGGCTCTGTGTTTTTTATTTAATAAGACCATTTTAGAAATTCATCTACACATAGGATAACACTGCCTTAGACGCTACACACACCTCCACACACACAAACACATATAAAAATGGATAAATGCCAAATACGGTCTATGTGATACAGTGACTGGTACTGTACCAAGAATAAATGGTTCTCCACCTTCTGGCTAAGAACAAGTGAAACTCTTAATGTCACAATCCTAGATTTGACTTTTTACTACTGCCATGTAAGATAACATCATTGAGAGAAGTTGGCTATAAGACATGAGACTGCAAACTAATTTACAACTTCCTGTTATTTTGTGATTATACTGTTACAAACAGTATTTTTTAATCAAATTACAAAGCAGTAAGTAGCATAATCCAAAAGGATGATATTAACAGTGTCTGTAAAAAATTCACTA
>CABHPP010092780.1:0-11037 GCA_902168425.1 Peromyscus attwateri | reverse complement strand
AGAACTACAAAAGTTGAAGACTTTTGATCAAGCATGTCCCTCCATTAAGATGAGAAACGAACTATCTTAGTAGCTGATGTAGAGACTTCAATATTCAAGACTGCACAAACTCTTCCATCTAGCACTTCATACTTCGAATATTAACCCACAACTCTTACATACTTTGTTCATTTGGATCAATACTTGGGCAAACACTATTTCTGCTTGCATCTTGCTCTTCCTTGCCATGAAGATCTCTGCCTTCTCCTGACTACTCAATTCTCTTTCCTATCTAAATTTAGCCAGTGAGATGGCCAGGGAGTAAAGACAGCTTCAGGTGCTTGCCGCCAAGCCTAACAACGCAAGTTTGATTCCCTGGACTCTCGTGGTGAAACCTGACAGCCCATGCTTCTTACAAATTGTCCTCTGACTTCCACACGTGTACCTTTGCACACACACACACACACAGAATAAACTTTTTTGAAGATTCAAGTAGTTGTTTGCTTTTATTTTAGAACATGGATGTCTGTGTGTGACATGCATGCCTGATGCCCAGGGAGGTCAGAAGAAAAGGCATCAGATCTCTTGGAACTGAAGTTACAGTTATAGGCCACCATGTGGGTGCTGGAAATTGAACCTGGGTCCTCTGGAAAAACAGCCAGTGCTATAAACCACTAATCCATCTCTACAGCCCCATGAAATTATATTTTAATACAGAAAACAATGACTCCTATTCAAAGGCATACCTGATTAGTGTCTAACACTCACAGAACTCCACTGCAGCTAACTGAGACCCAGTCACTCGATATGCTTACCCACAGTAGGTGGGAAGATAAACTGGAAAATGGGATTAGAATCAACGGATGGGGTATGTTTTCTGAACTCCAGGAAAGCCAAGACATAGACTATAGTCAAAAGGGGAATGCCAGAGTTTAAGGCCTGGGTCCACCTGAAGACTCTGGGAAAACACACACCTCAAGATGGCAACAGGCCAAAGCCTCCACACTCCAAAGAGATGTGACATTATTCTCAAGTCACATTACCTTCTCGACTAATTCCCGGAAGCAGCTGAGTTAGCGGTTTGTGTGGCTCAGTCATGTCGTTTTTAATGTAAACTGGAATCACACTGAGAAGCTCCTGACGATCTTCCTCATGCACAACAGGAATAGATTCTAAGATGAGCTGCATCTGTTCAAGTTCGTGTGCACCTTAAGGAAATCAAGACACCACAGTGTAAACAAATCACCCATGGTGCCTACTTTCCAGGCAATAAAGACACCCACAGGTTCTTTGATAGTCTCCCTTTAAGAAGTCAACACCTCTCTGCACTAAGTGCGAGCTGTCCTTGGTGACCTGCTTTTACCAATGAGGCTGAAATGACAGTGTGTAAGTTCTGAGGAAAATCACAAGGTAGTTCATGTTTATGGTCAGCTCTTTTTTTTTTTAAATAAAGGTGGCTTACTATTCAATTTGTATAAACTTCTTCACCAGATGGTTCAAGGACAACTAGACATCCACAAGCAAAGTAATGAAATTGGACCCCTGCCCTCACATCACACACATAAATCACCCAAAACAAATCCTGATCTAAATGTAAAAAGCTAAAACTATAAAATGCTTGGAAGTAAATATTGTAGAGAATGGTTTCTCAGATATGATATGCTAACACAAAAGACAGATCAATTAGCCTTCAACAGAACTAAATGTTCTGTGCTTCAAAAGACACTGTCATAAAAGGAAAAGACACACTGCACACAGCATGGGACAAAATATAAACTCTATCTGATAGACTCGTGTCCACAGTATGTAAAGAATTCTTAAAGATACAAAAGACAATCCAGTTAAAAGCAAACAAATGATCTGGATATTCTACAAAGAAGATATTAAAAATAAGAGACTACTCATGGTGGCTTGCACTTGTAATTCTAGCAGCCAGGAGGCTGAGGCAGGAGGACTGCCTCATGAGTTCATGGTTAACTTGAACTTGTAAGATCCTAACTAACAAATAAGAGGTCAGTAAGCACATTGAGATAGCCTTTTTCCACACCCACCTGGATGATCACATTCATGAAAGACACAACCCTTTAAAGTGCTGGTGATAATGTGAACAGAACCTTCATTCTCAGTTGACTGGGGAATGTACAATACACAGCTACTCTAGAAAACTGTCTAGTCTCCAAAAATTCAACCTAAGTTACCCTGTGTCACCTAGTTATTTTATGCCTGGGCATGTAGACCGAAGAGAACTGAAAACACGCTCACATAAAAATTGATACACAAACGTTCACAGCAGCATTGTTCATAAGGGCCAAAAAGTAAAAACCAAGACATCCACCAACTGATGAATGGAAAACTAAATGACGCCTCTACCATCTGGCATATGCTGAGTCAAACACTGACATATACAACATGAATGAACCTCTAAAACACTGTCACGAGAAAGCAGCCTGTCACAGACCCTGATACAGGGTTCCATCCACGTGAAGTGCAGAACAGGCAATCCACAGAAAGTGGATGAGTGGGTACAGGAGCTGGGGAAAGGAATAACTACTATCACAGGGCTAGCTTCAGAAGGATGGGGATGCTCTAGAATCGACATAACCCATCCATTTACGAACACTCCCAACTACACACTTCATTTCTGCAGTGCTAGGTTTTGAACCAGAGGCTCCATGAATGCTAGGCAGGTACTCTAACACCCAGCCACATCTCCAGCTGAAACACACCCTTTGAGTGAACTGTATGGTATGTAAACGAAGATGTTTTTCTTAAAACACTGGCTTTTTCCTTGGTCTTTTAACAGATAAGAGTTTCCACATTGTGAGGATACCCCCACTGTCCACAGGAAACCTGGAGAAGGGGACAACAGAACTCTGGAGGATTTTCAACAATAAATTTACCAGGAAATGACTAATGCAATTCAGATATGACTTAACACAGATTGCCAACAAAGAGTATGGATCCTTAAAACATTGAGGTTTAGAAATAAACTGGCAATAACAGAACACTAGAGTTCTAACTAACCGTTAGAGCAATTTCATGAATATGTGAATAATAATGTTCTCATTTCTTAAGTAATATAAACACTGTTTTATCTTTGCATTGGAATATTCCAGACTATATTAAGCTCTTTGAAATCTTACATAACCTTGCCTTAGAGATAAATGCAAAATGACTTCTGGTACAATTCTCCCCACATAATACTGACCTGCAAAGAGGGTTTTACCAGTCAACATTTCAGCAAAGATACAGCCTGCAGCCCACATGTCAATGGCTTTAGTATAATTATTAGGAGAAAGTAAAAGTCGTGGAGATCTGTACCATTTGGTAACCAATCCTTCAGAAAGATGACCCTGCAAAGGAAACACCAAACAGACTTCAATTTCCCTTACTTTAGGGCGTAGGAGGATACTCATCCTCCAAAAAAGCCATAAAATTCTCAATTACTGTTGATTTCTAAGCCCATTTTCAAGGCTCTTACCATCTAGATGCCGCAACCATCACTTAAGAGATAGACATGCCATCTCTCAGATGACTGTCTCAAAAAGTGCAGAACAAGACATCATAAGGCCTTAATGCCAACTCTAGGCCAAGTGCAGCTTGTTTCAGAAGAGAAACAAGTTCTCACTCCAAGTTTTAACATAATTAAGGAGCAGGCATGCTATGCTTGGATCAGAGGGAAGGTGCGGGAAAGAGCTGCAGCTCCTAGTTATCACACACACAAATCCCCCTCCCCCCACCACACCCCACTCCTAACCAATGTCCACATGGTCTTGCTCCACCCTCAGAACAACACAGACACTGCTGTACTGGTGGATACTGATTTGCAGGTCAGAGCACTGGGCAGATCACGGGTCTGCTTAAGGACACACCTAGGTGATTCCAGGGACGTCAAGTAAAGGTCTAGGTGTGGCTCCTTCCAGTGTTCTGTCCACACCTCACTGTGCTCAGCAGGGACTCAACCTCTATGTTAAAAGTTGTTCATTAATCTATGTGGGTGAGGGAGGAGAGAGGGAGAGCCAGCAACCACACACCACAGTGCAAGTGTCCAGGTCAGAGAAGAGCTTGGAAGAATCCATTCTCTTCTATGGTCTGGGTTCCAGGGTCTGAACTAGGTTATCAGGCTTGCTGCAAGGAACCTTCTGCTGAGTCATCTTACCGCCTCCCCCTCCCCTTTTTGTGAATGGAGTGAAGACAATCGGTTAAGACGACATGCACACACGCATGAAGATTTGTTTCAGACATGGGCTATGGAATGCCAAGTAACAGGACTTGCTCTCAGGGGTTCTCTGTCACCAAATCAGCTCTACCTTTATATTTGACTTACTTTATTGAGACAGAGTCTCCCTGTGTTGCCCTAGTTGGCCTGGAACTGTGTAGACCAGAATGGCCTTGGCTCACGTTTACCTGTCTCTGCCCCCTGAGCACTGGAATTAAAGGTATGCACGCCCATACCCAGCACACTTTTATATCTTCTTTCTTTCTTTCATTTTTATATTTTAAACATCAAGATTCTACCTAAGATTTCAATTTAAAATCAAAAGGCCCAAGTTCTCCTTGGAAGATATTATTAAGTTCTTATATGAAAAAAAGTTGTTTATAAAGGGAAGTTGCTATGAAGTGAATCTTTTTGTCTATACTTAATTGCCAGCTGTTCATGCAAATTTAAATTTTAAACTAAATTCCATTTAAATGAGGTATAACTACAGTACAGTACAGAACAGTATAGAATAGTATAGCAGCATCAAAAGGACAAAGATAACTTAAAAGCTGGGAAAGCTGCTCCGCTCACCGTCAAATAGGACGCCAGATCCAAACATAAAAATATATTCTACTTTGAAATAACTAAATAAGAATCTTAATTATAATAAAGAATTCTATGTGGCAGACATGCTTAGAATCCCAGTATTTAGGAGGCTGCAGATAGTGAGTTTGAGGTCTGCCTAGACCATACACTAGAGTCCAGGCAGCCTGATTACACAGCAAGAGCCAGTCTCAAAAAAACAAAACCAAAAAAGGCCAGGCCATGGTGGCACACACCTTTAGTCCCAGCACTTGGGAAGCAAAGGCAGATGGATCTCTATAAGTTCGAGGCTAGCCTTGTCTTACAGAGCTAGTTCCAGGTCAGCCAAAACTACACAAAGAAATCCTGTCTCAAAAAAACAAAACAAAAAAAAAGATGTAAACCTCAGAACTTCATTACTAACAAATAGCCATGCACTCTGAGGAAGTTGTATGGACCTAGGAGTCCACTTCACCTTCAGTTCAAACCCTGGAGATTATGAATGAAAGCAGAGCTGCGTCAGAAAAAGACATACCAGTTTAGAAGTTGGGTGGAGAGAGCTTTCTACATACCTTATGGGAATAATGAGGATCCATGATCCGTGCCAGACCAAAGTCACCTATCTTCAGCACCAAGTCTTCAGTGTTAATGAAAAGATTAGCTGGCTTGAGATCTCTGTGCAGTACGTTTGCAGAATGGATATACTTGAGCCCACGTAGCAGCTGATACATGAAAAGCCTGGCATGCTCTTCCAGTAAAGGGCCCTGCTCCAGCACGTTCGCCAAGTCTGTCTCCATGTACTCCTGAACAATGTAGACGCTGTTCAGCTCCGTGAGAGAGCCCACATCATCTGTTAACTGGCTTCCACTGGGACCAAGAATTTCAAACACTTTCACAATGTTATCATGGTCAAGTCTTCTAATAATTTTGATTTCACGGAGAGCATGTTTGACGCTCTGGGGATCGGTGAGGACAATTTTCTTGATGGCTACTCTTTTGTCACAGTCATTGTCTACAGCAGAAAAAACCAAGCCATTGCCTCCACAGCCCAATGGTTTTAAGTCCATGTACCTAGAGCCCAGATCAAAACCATGAATGTTCATGAGACTTTCAAATTTCTCTGCCATTCTGAAACCCTTACAATTGCCTTTTCCTTTCAAATTGTTGAACTTGTGTAAACAAGGAAGACAACTGGCATCAAAAGGAAAGATCTCTCAAAAAGGGAGAAAAACAATTCCGTTTCCACAGCACGATGGTTTCTTGATGTTCATTGCAGACGCCAACCAGGCCCGCTGAGTTCCCCTCAGACTTAAAGCTCAAAAATCTCTATTCATACTGAGAATCAAAAAGATTGCAGTGCTCATAGTTCAAGGAAGGGCAGCAACTCTGCAGACATTTAAAGAAAACACTCAAGAAACTCAAACGGAATGAAATGACATACTATGCACTCAGATAGACTATGCTAACCGACTTAACATGGGACAAAACTGTGAATAAATATGCACCCGGCAGGCCTCCGTGGACATCCTCTCACAGTGCAGATACATTCAGTGTTGGACTGGTCCTGAGCAGCATCCTAAGGCGCTGAAAGCACTATTCCCTTTGCTTCCTCTCTTCCTTGTTGCTGTATTTCAACAGGAAGCCCTGGTGATGTTGGCTGACAGGTATCTTTTGTTAGTGATCAGGTGGCTCCAGCTCACCACAATCACAATCAAAGCTACCGTCCATCTTACTCTGATACAACCTGGGGTGAAAAGAAAAGGAGAGATATCACCACTAGAGGAAACACTTCCTATCTATACGACATGGCAGTGAGGCATGGGAAGGACCACAGCGAGCATGGTAGCACATGCCTGTAATCTGGGGAGGCTGAGGTAAGAGGATTGCCTGGGCAGTCCAGGACAGCCTGGGCTATGAAGTATCTCTGTCCGTCTGTCTGTCTCTATCCATTCATCACACACAGTCAAGTGGTAAGTTTCCCAGACCTCACAGCACTGAATTCTCTGGAACAGGCTCATCAGGTTGGCACTTCAGTGAGAAAGGGGTTTGATGTGCAAACATTGAGACCTAAGTTCAAATCCCAGGCCTCAGGTAAAAAGCTTGTAACCCAGCATCGTGTGCAGGAGTCAGGAGGAGCACTGGACCCTGTCTCAGGGATGTAAGCCAAAGAATGATAGAGCAGGGCCTCTTCTGGCCTCTGTGTCCACACAGGTATACAAATATGCCACACACACACACACAGCAAATGAAATGCCAACCAGTATAGGAAACTTCATAATATTTTTATAGAACTTTTTACAAGTAAAATTCATTTGAAAGGTAAAATTTTAGTAGTACTTTTTAGTTGGAACACTGTATCATTATCAATTAACTATGTCAGTACCCAGTAAGCAAAGTCTAGCAGTACAGACTTGCTGTGGGATGTTCTGTATGGCAAATGTGTTGCTCTGATTGGTCAATAAATAAAACACTGATTGGCCAGTGGCTAGGCAGGAAGTATAGGCGGGACTAACAGAGAGGAGAAAAGAACAAGAAGGTGGAAGGAGACACTGCCAGCCACCGCCAGGACAAGCAGCATGTGAAGATGCTGGTAAGCCACGAGCCACGTGGCAAGGTATAGATTTATAGAAATGGATTAATTTAAGATATAAGGACAGTGAGCAAGAAGCCTGCCACAGCCATACAGTTTGTAAGCAATATAAGTCTCTGTGTTTACTTGGTTGGGTCTGAGCGGCTGTGGGACTGGCAGGTGAGAGAGATTTGTCCTGACTGTGGGCCAGGCAGGAAAACTCTTGCTACACAGACTGGACTTGCAGAACACACTCTGAAGCTGGTAAGAGAGTGGGCAGCTCACTCAGGAGACTGACACCCCTGACTGCCAAGGAAATCAAACTATCTTAACATTTCCAACTAAAACACTTGGGGGGGGGGGTCGCTTGCACACACGTGTAAATGCCACTGTGTCTGCCTTCTACATGGGTGCTGAGGAGCAGACTCAGTTTCTCATGCTTGCATGGTGAGCACTTTAGTCACAGCCATCTCCACAGGCCCTAGAAAAATATTTTAATACTCCATTAGTATCAAGTTTGAGGAGGAATGCAAAAAAGGAAAAAAAAAAAACCCAATAGAAGATTGATACAGTATTGGTGAAAGTTTAAAAACAGTAAAAGAAATGAGGGCTTGGTAGTTCATACTTTTAATCCCAACACTCGGGACACAGAGGCAGATGGGTCTCTTTCGAGTTTAAAGTCAGCCCCGTTTAAAATAGCAAGTTTAGTCCAGCCGGGGCTACAAAGTGAGACTCTGTCTCAGAAAATAAAAATTAAATAAATATAACAGTAAAAGAACTTTAACATGGCATAAACACATGAAGGGGGGGATGAACAAGTAACATATCCTTGGACACAATTATTTTTCCTTTAGGTAAGCTCCTAGGGAAAAGCTTGCTAATAAACACACAAATGCTTTCTATTTATGTTGTTGGTTTTTGTTCATTTGGGGGTGGGGAGGGCACAGTGTAATGCCCCCATTCTATAGAAACACTTGAAAGCACACTGGAGCTTCTCAGGGTAAATAAAGTGCCCCTCCACCCCACCCCAGTCTGTTCACAGTGACAGCCTCTGAAAGGCTCTTGGTCACTTTGCTCTTCTCCAGAGTCAAGTGAGCAGTCTGAGTTAACTGGAACTCAGCCAACTGCTTTGGGAAGGGACAGGCTGAGCTCTACTCTGTCCCCTAAGCCTGGCACAATTGGTGCTGTTATCAAATTCACTCTTGTCTGTGATCATGCCTTAGACTCTCTAGTTACTGAGTTCCTAGGGCACAGAAGGCCATAGCTTAGCCACTCACAGGCATTCCTGACAAAGGCCCCTGTTCCTCAGGTAGGGTGGCCTGAAGAGATGACATCAAGGAGGCCAGGGTGCAACCCAGTATTGGGTGAATCATTGCAGGAAGCCAGAGAAAGACTGAACACATAAACGCCAAGGCCTAGCAGGCTTGTCATACACAGTACTAGTACCCACTCAGCTACACTTAATCCTGTCATCTATCCTGCTTCTGGCCAAGACTTCATGGTGGACAGGGGAATACAAAGTCTCTTATGTAGACCAGGCTGACTTTGAACTCACTGAGTGCTGGGATTCAAGTTCTGTACCACCACCCTGGCTCAAGACTTAGTCTCTTTTTTTTTTTTTTTTTTTTGGTTTTTCGAGACAGGGTTTCTCTGTGTAGCTTTGCGCTTTTCCTGGAGCTCACTTGGTAGCCCAGGCTGGCCTCGAACTCACAGAGATCCGCCTGCCTCTGCCTCCCGAGTGCTGGGATTAAAGGCGTGCGCCACCAATGCCCGGCTAAGACTTAGTTTCTAAGATGCCACATTGACCTAAGATTAAAGAACACTGGAACAAACACAGGACTATGAAATGTTTGAGTGACTCTTTTCCAGACACCTTTGATGTCTAAGGATTCCCAGCAGATTTCTGTGGCTATCAGGATAGACCAGATAATCCCCAAAACTTGGCGACTTACTCTAAGTCACAACGAAGTTGTTATCTAAGTTGTTATCAAAGACACCACCTTTACTGTTGATACTCAGTACACCAAAGGATCTACACAAGCATCTACACCCCTCATCCCCATGACACATTTACCAACCTATTACAGACCTAAGCAGGTCACACAGTCTCACAGACACACCCAAAGGAATTGAGGAAGTGCTACCCCAACCAGGACCCAAGAGCACAGAGAACTAAGACATTAACAGTTCTAAGAGTCTGAGTCTGTTCTCATTCAGAGTCCTGAATGCTCACCATGGCCAGCACTGTCTTCGGGCATTAAGATGTAATGGAAACAAGAGAAACAACCTGTTTCCAGCCCTGACTCAGAGAAGCCCTGAGTCTGAGCACTTCCCTCCGGCTCACTGTTTCCTACTTCCTGTCCTTCTCTTACAGCACTGTCAGTTTCCCCAAGGTTATCTTTCAGATCGTCTACTTTTCCTCTCCCATGACACCATCCCTCTCCACTTATGGTGGCTGTCTGCTTTAAATCAAAAGGTTTAGATTAAGCGGTTTTACTAGCATTTGCTGAGCACAGAATCTGGCAGTTACTAGGTACCCTATAAACTGTACTGAATAAATAAAACAGCCTATCCAATGAGATGATGAGACATTTGAGAGGGGATAAGCCCTATTCTCCTATTTTTCCAGAATCAGAGGACTAGCCTGGCCACTGGAGAGTATCTGTGAAGATGCAGCTCCAGCATGACTTTCCAGGCACTCCCAGGAGCCTCACCCCACAGTGAATGTGCAAGTTTGTCAACAGGAAAAAGCAACTGGTTTCCAGCCCTGGGAGAGCAGAAGCAAAAGCATTCAGCTTTGTTACACTCCCCCTTTCCTGTGTGGAGGTGGAAGGACAGACTGCCAGGGCACTGTGCTCTGCAGAACCACGGCAGCAGCCTCTGGAAAGGCAGAACCTGTGTCAGTCAGCCCTTCACACACAGTGACCCCAGCAGGGTCGAGGGCGCCTCGGCCATACTCCACAAACGACAGGTGAGACCCCGCACCGCTGTCCTGCAGCTGAGCCTGGTCACCAGGGTATAGGACCTTATAAAACTTGTCCAGACTCAGTGGCTGACTCACACAAGCTTGTCCTCCCAGCTACTCAGGAGGCGGAGGCAAGAGGCTCAGTAGTTCAAGGCCAGTTTGGACAAGAAAACCTGTCTTAAATTTTTTAAAAAAGGACTAGGTATGGTTCTGTAATAGCACCCTGGCCAAGCACTCAGGAGGTCCTAAGATTTCCATCCTTAACTTCAATTCCAGGGGATCTAACGCATTCTTCTCACCTCCATCACCATGCACAAATGTTAGACACATACATACATTCAGGTAAAGCACTCATACATATAAAATAAAGTAAATAAAAATGTAAAAAAAAAAAAAGATTCATTAAAATGTCAAGCCTTGCCAGGTGGTGGTAACACACACCTTTAACCCCAGTGCTAGGGAGGCAGAGGCAGGAGGATCTCTGTGAGTTTGAGAGCAGGCTGGTCTATAAAGCAAGTTCCAGAACAGCCAGAGCTACACAGAGAAACCATCTCAAAAAGAAAAAAAAAAAAAAGAAGGAAAGGAAGGAAGGAAGGAAGGAAGGAGAGAAGGAAGAAAAGAAGAAAGGGTCATTCAGAAGAGAAGATACCATGGCTGCTCTTGTGGTTGGTAACAGAGCAGAGAACCCGGGTTCCCACTGACAGGATTAAGGAGAACGCTAACTTCTAGGCAACAATCTCA
>CABHPP010092776.1:19140-35074 GCA_902168425.1 Peromyscus attwateri | reverse complement strand
AAGGCCCACCATGTCATTACCTACAGTGCTGCAGAACGAGTCAAGTGCACACCCGAAACTGGTCAGCGCCTTTACTTGCTTTGTTTGCCTAAAATTAGTACGGTTCTTGAAAGCATTTTTATTTCTCCCTTCAGCTTGTGAGTTCCATGAATCTAAGGACTACAGAGGACCACAAGAGGTGTGATGGACCTCCCTCTTGCATTGCAGGTTTGAGTTAGGTCTTTCAATATTTTGAAACGGCGCTGCTGCGTTCATTGGAACTGTCCTTTTCCATGTGGTGTTTTAAGTCACTTTCAGTAATGTGTGTAAGGTGCTTCTGACTTAAATTCAGATGTTGGTATTGCCAGAACTTGGTGTTCTGTAAATGCAGAGAAGCTTTTGCAATGTCTTCAGTAACAGGAAATACTGAGGGAATGCTCCATCCCCAACTGAACCATGGCTTCTAAATGTAGCATTCAGTGCCTTCCTTCTCTTCAGCCTCCTGGGCTGCTTTTCAATTGGAATTCCCTGCTTGTTCAAGAGAAAGTCAGACACCTGTTGTCTTTGTCTCTTCTCCTTTTGAGGGTTCTGTACCTGTCAAGCCTTTTGAGACCGTCTTTTGTCTACTTTCACTAGGAGATGCCAGTTTTAGATGATTTATACTTCAGTGGGAGACAAAATAAGTAAAATCTGAACCAAAGACTGTTTTTGATTTTAAAGAGTTTAGCGGGGAACAGAAAGACCCTTCATCTTTCCTACAGATTCTCTCTCTCTCTCTCTCTCTCTCTCTCTCTCTCTCTCTCTCTTTCTCTCTCTTAATTATTCCTATGCTATTTTGCATGATGGCTCCTTTTTACAGATAGAACCCTGTTGCATGTACTATTCTGGGACTTGCTTTTTCCTCATGAAGATTATCTTAGGGACACTTACTCAACTTTTCAGATCAGGGATTGACATCTTTCTCATTCCTGAATCTTGGCAGGGAGACCCCAGGAGTAGGTAAAGACAGCTGGCCTGCGGCTCTCTCAGGACCACACAGGGCTTTCAGGTTTGATTTGCTCCCGCGCATTCTCTTGGTTTACCTTTCCTTAGTGAGAGCTGACAGGTTTGTGCTCAGTGGGAAATGTGAAATGCATTTGTCTTCTTGAATTCCCTATCTTGCTGGAAGTTTGCCCTTTTGGCATTTTATAGAAGTGAAGTTATTTCCTTTGAATTCTTGTCCACAGTTGAGTGCTCAAAATCTCACTGTAGTGTTACCGTCGTTTTCACCTTCGTTAGTACATTCAGGAATCTTCTGGTTAGAATCGACAATTGCCTTCTCTCTTGACTATCAAAATCCATCTGCTCATCAATTAAGCAAATACTTATGGAGACCTCAGTCTGTGTGCTAGGCTCGGTGGAAGTGAAGGTTGATCAAATCGTGTCCAGTGCTCACGGGACTTCAGCCCAGCAGCAGCTCCCGAGTTCTAGCTCCGGGTTCCCTGCCCCTGTGCCTGTCCTCTGAGACAGACAGCATTGCTCTGCAGCTCAGCTGGCCTCCTTCCGAGCAGTGTGACTTGTCGTGTTAGCACGTGTCCTGTGCACTCTTCACCTCTCCCTCACGGTTAAAGTCAGCACATGTCAAGCACTTCCCTCAGCGTCTCCCGTTGTCTCCTGGGCAGAGTTCCTTTGCTTCATAATCTTTGCTCTGCTGCCATTTATCACTCGACCTCTGACTCTTCATCTACGAAGTGGAAATAATAAGATTATCTATTTTGTAGGGGTTTTTTTGCTGTTGTTTTTGAAGATTACATTGAGTAAGGCACTAAAAATACTCAGAATTGTTCTTGGTATGTAGTGTGCAATCAATAACTATGAGTTGCTATTATTTTTATTAAATGTCGAGTGTGTATTATTGTTCCCACAGTTACCTCCATGGAGTTACCTTTTTTCATCCTTGACCTATCACAGCCTGTCCAGAGTCCTCAGAGCTTCTTACACATTCTATCGCCCATGAAACCCTCTTAGGTATTTCAGGTTGAAGTTAAACTCCCCCAACACTTTGTCTATACTTCTGCTGATATACTTCATGTCTAATGTTCGTTATACTATACCTGTTATGTAACTGTTACATGAGAGATAATTTATAACCAGTGGGTCGTTTGGATTCATTCTGTCAGACTAGTAACTGCTTTGCACAACTTGGCAGTCTTTCATTTGAATTCATTTAAACTACCTCCCTCTTTTGCCTGCATATATTGTATATTTACACACACACACACACACACACACACACACACACACACACCCCCTTTTAGTAAAGACATCCTCAGAGGGCTATGCTTTCTAAGTTAAAACCTCGTATTGTTTGCACATTTTAAAATGTTTTTGACAATGTCATAGAGGGGCTGGGGAAGGTAGCGCAGTTGGTAAAGTGCCTGCCTAGCATGCGTAAGGTTCTGGGTTTGACCCCAATACCACATAAACTGGATGTGGTGGCACACACCCGAGGCTCATCACTGGGGAGGTGGAAGCGGGAAGGCCAGAAGTTCATAGTCATTTTCAGCTACAGAACTGAGGTCAGCCTGAGCTACTCAGTATCCTGTCTTAAAAGAAATCACCCAAACAAGGGAAGCAGTGGTGTTCAATGAACTGGGCGCCCAAGGCTTGCTTTAAGACAAAACCCTGTCAGCCCATTGAGAGCCCTTGTCTGTCCTCCTTCACATTTCCCATCGCTCCTGCAGTGAACTCCCTCTCTTGAGTTCTGTGCTCAGGGTTCCTTTGCTGTTATGCATAATGGCGCCTTTTTACAAGTAGAACCCTGTTCCATGTGCTATTCTGGGACTTGCATTTTCTGTGTGAAGATCATTTTGCATTTGTTTTGAGAAATGCCTGTGTCTGTGATTTCTTCACTTTCCGTATTGCCTGTATAACTATATGTATTTTTCTATTTATTTCTACTTTATGGAGATTTGAGCTATGTTTTTTGAAGGCCTAAGTTATTTATTTTCTAAGTAATAGTTTATTGAGATAAAAACCACGCAGTTCTTTATAGTTCTTCCATTTGAAGTGTGCAATTCAGTATACTTACAGTTGAGATGTACAACTCCGTAATTTTTAATATATTCCCATATACTGTAGTTGTCACAGCTATTGATTTAGAAAGCATTTTGATCATCCTAAAAAGAGCCCTTGTATCCCTGCCATCACCCCTCCTGACCCCCGTCTCTCTTCCTCCTGTCTCTAAGCAGCCGCTGCTAAGGTGTGGGTGAGTTAAAGCTCTAGTTCCCTGGGTGAGACTTTGGCAAGTGTGAAAGCTTCAGGAGGTGGGGCCTTGGTGGGAGTCCTCAGCTCCTTAGAGGCACGCCCTTGAAGGGATTGTGGGGTTGTAGCTCTTCAGGAGCTGAGTGCTTTGCTCCACTGCAGGCCCCATGAGCATGGTGTATTTTTCTATTTGTTTAGATCCACTGTAAGTTAGTTTATAATGTCTGGTAGTTTCAGAATATGAGTTTTTTACTTCTTATATTAAAGTTATTCTTAAACATTTTTCTATTTCTGCTGCTGTTGTAAATGAGATTTTTAATTTTGTTTTTGGATTGTTCTTTGCAAGTATGTGGAAATACAATTGGTCTTATAATTTTATAATGGATTATTTATCTTGTAGCCTTGATGAACGTATGTTATGTGTTTTTTGATTCCTTCAGATTTCCTTTTTCTAAAAATTTGATTTTTTTCTTTTGCATGTGTATACATGTGAGTGTGTATGTATTGGGGGCTCCTTTGAATGTGCGTGGGCACACGTGTATGCATAAATGTGTGGAGGCCACAGGTGTTATTTTCTCCATCACTCTTGACTTTCTGTATTGAAGTAGGGTCTCCCTTGAATTCAGAACTCACTGATATACTAGTCTAGCTATCCAGCTTGTTCTAAAGGTCCCATGTCTGCACTTTCCAAGCACTAGGGTCACAGGCGAACCCCACACATGGGTGCTGAGGACACAGTTCTAGTCTCACACTTGTGTAAGGCAAGCACTTTACCCACTGAGCCAACTCCACAGCCGTCCTTTGTCTTTTCTTTATGCACAATCAAGATATCTGTCCATAGAGATAGTTTCAGTTTTTTCAATGTGGATGTTTTTTCTTTTTCTTAACTAATTGCCTTGTCCTGAATCCCCCGCGCAGTTAACAGGTATTCTCAGTTTGTTCCACTATTAGGGGAAAAGGCATCTAATCTTTTACTATTAAATATGTTCCTTTTGGGGTTTTGCTTTGCTCTTTATCTGGCTGAAAAAGATCACTTGGCATCATACTTTGTTGAGTTTTATATGTATATATGTGTGTGTGTTTATATATATATGAAAATATAATATATAAATATAATATATATGAATATATACTATATACTATATAAAATATATAATATGAATATATATGAATAAATAATATTTATATATCATGAGAAAATTCTGACTTGTGTCAAATGCCCTTTTTCCTTGTATTTGGACAGGAAGAGCTTGTACAGAGAAGTATTTAAAGATATAGCTTTTGTACCTAGTCTGCCGAAGTCTGAATCCTAATCTAGCACTTACTGTCTTTTTGGTTTTGATCTGGTCATCTCATCCCACAGGTTTCATTTTCTTCACATGTAAAATGGAGTAAATATATGAAATATTTAGGAAAGGATTCTACCATGATACAGCAGGGGTAAATTCTATCCTCTGTGAAGGAAGAACGTTGAATCTAGAGGTGAATAAGCAGGTGTTCTCTCTCTCTCTGACACTGACACACACACACACACACACACACACACACACACACACACACACACACGTCCAGAGGTTGGCGGACAACCTCCCCTGTTGGCCTCTCCTTTCACCTTGATTTTTCACCTGTTTGAGGTTGGGTCCCATGTACTTCCAGAGAGTTCCCTGTCTCTCCCATCTTGTTGTAGGAGTCTAGGGATTACTCAGTGTGACATGTGTTCTAGGCCAGCTCCTCACACTCACACGACAAGTGCTTTACCTGCTCAGCCGTATCCCCAGCCAAAATAAGCAGGTCTGTATTTTTTTACTCAAGTTAATGTGTGTGATTGCGTCAATAGAATTAACAGATTTTTCGTTGAAAAGAGATTTTATTCTATTTTAAATTCTGTGTATGTGTTCTAGGTGGGGTATGCATGTGAATGCAGTCCCCAAGGAGACCAGAGGAGTAGGATCCTCTGGAGCTGGTTTTACAGGTGGTTGTAAGCAGACAGACAGCTCAAATGCTGGGAGCTGAGCTCTGGTCCTTCATAGGAACAGTATATGCTGTGAATTGCTGAGCCATCTATCCAGCTCCCTCAATTTTCTTCTGACCCATCAAACACTATTGTTATTGGAGCTATAAGATCAAGAATGTAATGTCAATATGTTCACTATACTTAAGGAAAGAAGAGTGTGAACGACTTCATCTTTGGAGGTGGGGGACACATGAAATCGTACTTAATCAAGTATGCCTTTTGTAGCCCTAAAACGCCAGCACTTGCAAGCATCACAACCCAGATAAATTCTTTGTCTCTTTTTATGATTTTCTAGTCTGCTGCCACCTCCTCTTCCTCTTCCACCGGTAGGTAGATAAAGCCAAATCTGCTGTTTCTTCTTGAGACAAAAGATACAGTGCTACCTAAACATTTTAGAAGCTCACTTTTACTGTTTGTAACTTGTTGGTTCATTAACATAAGTCAATAAGAGATCTGCCTGCCTCGACCTCCCGAGTGCTGGGATTAAAAGTGTGTGCCACCATTGCCTGGCTTTCCGGGCATTTTTTACAGTCTGTGCCTTTCCAAGCTATAGCTTTACAGTCTGTCCACAACATAAACAGGCTGTTTCCCTGTTTGATTCTGAAGAAAGCCAGGGCAGCACACCTTAGAAATCTAAGTGGAAGATTGCTACTTTTTCCCTTCCCTTTGTTTCCCAGCAAGGTGCTGTGGATTAAGGAAATGAGAGATGTGACCTGACCTGAGGCTCTGAGCATTCTCCTTCCTAAAGCAACTGATTGCAGGGGCTGCCTTTCTAGCTTGAGATTAATGTACAAAACTGTTTTTTTTTTTTTTTACAAGGCAAAATTTTCTTTATTTCTTTAAACATTTTCTCTAAGATATCTGCATCTGAATCAGCTAGTAAGATATCATCCATGTAATGGTAAATTTTAGATTGAGGGAACTGATTACAAATTATTTCCAATGACTGTTGTACAAAATAGTAACACAAGGTATTGCTATTTAACATCCCTTGTGGATGAACTTTTCACTGATACCTTTGAAGAGGTTAGAATTTATTACAAGTAGGCACTGTGAAGGCAAACACTGTGCCTGTTTCTTTTTTTGAGGTAGGATCTCATACTGACCTCTTTGCCATGTAGCCAAGGCTATGCTTGAACTCCTGACCCTCCACGGCCTCCCCCAGCCAATGTTGATGTAACAGGTATGTACCACCACACATGGCTTCTTCATGTTCTTTGATTCATTTTTCTTGAGATCATCCCAAACAGCGGTGTTCAAGTAAATTGAGAGGTGATAATGGTGATAATTGCTTAGATATTTAGGAAACTCTTTGAAGGGGCAGTGTCAACTGAGCTAATTAACAGAGTCAAAATAGAGCAGAGTTAGAGTTGTGTGCTCCATATTTTGCTAATTTTGTATCCCTGGGCAAACGATCCAACCTTCAGTTTTCTGACTTGTAGAAATGGGGGTGATAACAATACTCATAGGATTGTTATGGAGGCTGACTTTATGAATGCATTTCAGTGAGTCTGAGAGCTATTCATTTAAGACATACCATATTTATACAACTGTGAACCCTGCCTATTAAATTGTCATCGCTCTTCCTCAGCACCAAGAGCTTTGGAATCGTCTAGACACACATTTTATCATAGATTACTCTTATAATAAAAATGTTAAAATAAGATCGACCAAATTATTTTTGAAACTCTATATGTATTCAAAGTCTCGGTTGAGAGTGAAGTTTGCCTTTGAGTCAGCAGGCGATTTCTGACAAATTACTGCAGCAAGGCTGAGCTGTAGACTTGCTCAAAGCCTGTCGCAGCAGCCCCTCTTGGCTCTGAAGTAGCTTTCATCTTTTCTGAGGGACTGAACAGCTTTTCCTGCTCTGAGTTACCCTACTGTAACCTACTGTTATTTAAACTGGCCTCTAACCACAGCAGTTCACAATGAAAATTCTCACTAAGGGAAAAAGTGGAATCTTAGAGAAGTTGAAATTAAGCAAGTGTATCAGAAAGCAATATGAGCACTCACAAACATAGTACAGGTTAACAAATAAAATAAATGTCAAAACAGAACTAATACTGAAAAGTTGGAATAACCATGGCAAAGCAATGGGGAAAATATGGTCTAATGATGTTTGAACTGATCTAATAAAACATTTAAGTAATATTCACTACTGCAGAGTGTTGGTGGGCTAGAGACTCTCATGACTTACTTCTGAATTCACCCATCTTTCTGGAAAGCTCGTTGTGAGTCTGAGCTTTTCTGCAGCTACAGTGCACATCACTAGCAGGCTATACACAGCTTTAACTGTTAGCTTTTGTACTTGTGTAAACTTAAGGACTAGTGAACACTCGTTCACATGTAGAGCTCCACAGATGTTCACTGCTGTGTCTCCGGGGACAGAGCAGTGCCTAACACATGGTAACTCACTTGACTGTTTGATAACTAAATATTCTACATAATCAGGGCTGTGGGTGCTAGGGTATTTTGTTTGTGTTTATATTTGTAAAATGCCTTTTCCTTCAGAACCACTTTGTAATTTCTTTCAGCATATATATATATAATATATATATATGCATATGTATGTATATATATACATTCACATATATATTTAGCATTTTTAAAACAATCCGTGTTTTGATGAAATTAGAATGTATCTTGGTATGCCTGTGTACTTTATATACTAAGAAAATACAAATGTTACTGTTGCTTTTGAAGAAATATGGGCCTCTGCAGGTAGTTTGAATGGTAATAATCCAACAAACACTAGAGAAATTTAATATGTACTCCACCATCCAGGAGTAATTGCCATTATTACATTGGTTTAATATGTATATTACAGGATTCCAGATTTGCCTCTATGATGCAGGTGTGTTTGTACTTAACATTAGCAGTATCCATCTTTTCCGTCACTAATGTGTAATACATAACATTTTCAGGGTTTGGGAGCAGCATTTTACTATATTTATTTTATGGTTTTCTTAATATGGACTCTTTGACAGAGACTTAATCACATGATTTTGCCACCAATCAAAATAAAACCAGCTGCTAATTATTCCCATTTTGTTGGAAAAATAATAGTGTTGTATAATAATAGTCTTGTATTCCTATTTATATATTTAGAATGTTCATTTTGTCCCCTTTTAAAGAGTGAATGATTCCCTTTTAATCTTTCTTGTAGTCTGTATATTCAATAGTTTATCCTCAGATCCTGTTTTTGAAGTGAACATAATAGGTTCCCAATACTTTGAAATGAAAAGATCGGAGACCTTGGCCTGGGTTTAGAGTCGAGGCTGCACGCTTGGCTAGGGGGAGTGGTTTTAGTGGGGTAGCAAAGGTCACCGACTTGGAGGACAGGGCCAGGGCAGTGGAGACCACAGGTATACCCAGGCGCTCCCTTTAGCAGAGTGTGTCTCTGGGACTGGCTGTGCTTCAGCCAGCATGCGTGGTGACTGAGAAGATGGGTTTATGGCCTGCCTCCTTAGGAGTCGTCTTCTTTAAGTGGTCAGCAGTGACCTCTCTGTGGAGATAAGTTAGAAACACCGCAGTATTTCCATGCTCTTGCAGATGTTGCTGAATTGTTTCCATCACAGAATTTGTTTGGGCCCCTACACTTACCTGTTATGTCAGTGATGAGGTGGAGACAGGAAGTAGGCGTCTCCATTGGTGGTCCGATTGACACTTGCAAATCCTACCTGTGTCAGTGACTGTTTGTGTAACCTTCACGGTTCCCTGACCTGAACTGCCTCCATTTCCTCATGACAGAGAGAGGCTAGTGACAGGTTTGCTGTGGAGGTCTTAAAGATTGGTACACATGTATTCTTATTAGCCAGTGCATCATTTAGTTGTCTAATTGTAGTAGACTCTAGAAACTGTTGGTGCTTGGTAGCAAGTAGAAAATGTCTAATCTGCGAGGTTCCACATTTTATGTCTAGTAGGATATGGCTTTATCTGCGCTTGTTCCTACTCTATCCAAATTGGTTTCCGTGAACTACCATTAATGTCCAGGTGTCTGTCATATTGCTTAGCGGTGTGTTTTCTGACAAGGAAAATAATTCCCTTTAAAATTAAGAGACTAGAGGTTTGAAGAAAGATGTGTGGTGAAGAATGGAGTCTTAGCTATTCATCATCTAAGACAGACTTGGAGTGTTAGGTTGAAATTGCTTTAGAAATTGCCAGTGCTATAAAATTTGTAAGGTGTAAGGAAGTTGCTAATAACTTTTTAAAGTGCTTGAAGTAAAATGTGGAACATTTTGGAAAGTATTTATCTCAGAGACACTGAGATGAAAACAGATACTTCCTTTGGAAAGTCTGAGTAGACTTGGACAATTCACTGGTTTCCATAGTGATAGAGCCAGCAGGGTAGAGGCAATCCCAGGTTTTCCCAAGTCATTTTCTTTTCACATGGACAGTCTAGAAGTGTGGCGTATTTGTTTTCTTCTTAGCTGTAGATTATTGTAGGCATGAAAGAAAACTATTTTCCTGCCTCATTTTATCATGAAAGTCAGCTAAAGCATCTGATGGCATATGTTTCTGAGTGGTGTTTGTTTGTTTGTTTGTGTTTTTCACTTTAAGAGACAAGTGTATTTAAAGTAATCTTTTCCCCTTCCCCTCATAGATGAACCGAGAGATAATTCTTTCGCACATTGGTTTCTCGTTGAGAGCCATTCCCGTTTATTTAATTGGGGGATTGATTCTGTCCGGATTGTTTAGACTTGCTCGTTATGCCGTTCTCTGCTTTCCACGGCCACTCACGCTTGCTTTTTGGTTCGGCACTAGTTTACCACATGTAGAATGTGGTCTCACTTCCTACACTGGGAATTTGCAGACAGCCTTTCCAAATGGCCCATACTGGCCTCACACTGGTGTTTCTTCTGCGCACTGAGATTGCAGGCATGTGCTCCATGCCTGGAAAAGTACTACGAGTTTCAGATGGTTTGTTTCTTTGGGAATTATTATTATGGTTTTAAAAAAGTCAGAAAGCTTGCCCCTAGTTGATGATGTTGCACTTTATACTTGAGCATTTGTATTGGATAGTAAGTCAAGTGTATCCATCCATCCATCCATCCATCCATCCATCCATCCATCCATCCATCTATATCTATATATCATGTATACCATAATGTGCTTAGAGAGGAATAAAGGTTGATTTTAGTAAATTCTTTAATTCAGACTTTATTGTAATAGCCAATGAGTGTACTGCTGCATACTGAGTACCTATTTACCATTTCTCATTTAATTTTCCCAGCGATCCAGAGTGTGTCTAGGAAACTGAATTGCAGCCTACTATGGATTACAGAACTAGAGGAAGGGAGACTGGAGGCCAGGCCCTGCATCCCGGCTGTTCTCTGTGCCCTGCAGCCTTCTCACCTTCACCATTCATGTGGGGTGGGGTCAGAATGCCCGACTTGAGAGTCAGTAAGCCTTTTCCTTGGAGCACAAAAACAAACTTCTGAATGAGACGCACATGAGTTCGTATGTTTCTTGGCAGTAAGAAATTTGCTTAACTCAATTATAGTGTGAGAAAGGAGCCAGAATGCCTTCAGATCTAGTTCATCTTCTCCTTCTCTAGAAGGGATCCGAGATGTGGCGATCAGGCCATACGGACTTTGGTTTTGTTTAGATCCTGAAACTCTTTCAAATAGTTTAAAAATTATCAAGGTTGTAGAATGTAATACCTCCTCAGAAACTTTCATCTTTAGCATTTTGGAATTCAACACAAACCTAATTTGTCTCAGTGCTATTTGAAATTAATTATTTCATTAACTGGTTGAGTCTTTTGTTTGTCTTTAGTACATTCTGGGTGAGTGGATCTTTCAGAGAGTAATGTAGCCTTCAGTGTATGATAGGTTTGTGTGTCACATCATTGTCCTGACAATTTTTGAGCCTGTGATGTTATCCGGTGTCAGGAAGTAGTTGTTGGAGATTACCTATGGGCGATCACTGTTATGTAATAAGAATGCAGGGGAAGAGAGATGAAGTCTCTTCAGCACATCTGGTGTGTTGTCCTGTGGCTGCAGTTCTGCTGGAACAGAGGTTGAGCATTACAGAATAGTGGTGTGACCTGCAAGGAAGGCATCTGGAAGGGAGCTTGGCTGCTAACTTTCCGGTAGTGTTTCCTGAGAGAGGTGTGTGCTGCAGTGGGAGCTTGTGAGCCCCGCTGTGTGCTTGGCTGGTCTTTCCCAGCAGGGGGCTTGTACTGCTTCTCACTTCCTGGACAGAAGTTACATTTAGTTTAAGGTGTAAGCGTTCTCTTTCCCCCAACAGAACATGAAGGATTCGTGTTTCCATGATTAGCATAAATATGATACAGGCATAAGGAAAAGTATTGTTCACTTGCATAAAATCTCAGTAGACATGCCGAAGTTAAAAGCTCATGAAAAGAGAGGCAAGCATTTGCTTTACCAATGGTCCCTTTGCATTGTAAAAATTTGACTTTGTAGTCACATAGTTGCTGAGCTCCCAGCTTGTGTATAAAATGCATTGAGAAGGAAATGTGGGTTATGGAAATTCTTCAGAAGAGTAGATTTTCCTGGACCTCCCCACACATAAAAGGAAAGCCTTATATTCGAGTCCAAAGTCTCAGTTGTCCTACAGAAATAGCAAAGAGCTCAGTACATATCAGTTTCAAAATCCCTGAATCTGGTGTCCCAAACCAAGTTATTCTTGAACATTTTAAAGGTATCTTTCATTACTGGACAGGTAAAACTTGACATGTTGTTGAGATTATCCTGTATAGATGCAGATTGTCTTGTCATTGAGTGAATAGTAGGTATTCTTCCTTACTTAACCTATACTGAATGTTTCTACAGCTGGGTTAGGTTCAGCAGGAGGACTCTGAATACATACAGGTCATGCAAATGAAGGTAAACCAAAAAAGTGTGCTCTGTAGGTGGAAAACCAGGAGAACTGGGGTAAATGCCATGAAAATGTTGTTTCCTTTTCTTTAAGTAGCCTTCGGGTTTTGAAATTCACTTAGGAAAGCCATGTCCTAACCATGAGTACCCCTTTGTCACGGCCGTGTTCTCCATTCTGCCCTGCTAGAGACGGCCATGGCAGTATACCTCAGGCTCTTTGCAGGGTAAGGTAGAGCAGAGGAAACGGCCATGCTGTGCGTCTCAAAGATCCCTTGTGTGGGTATTTAAACATGAAAAGAGATTGGCGTTGAAGTCTGTGATCGGGGCAAACATTAGTAATTGAAGGTGGCTGTTGAAAATAATTCTTTACATCACTGGGTTCTCGCAGTCTTGATGAGGGAAGTCGATTGAATAGGAAATGGTCTGTTTGTCATCACTTGAGCCACAGAGCTGGGAACCCTGCTACCTAGAAAGAGACCTTAAAAGGCATCAGCAGAGAGACATGTGATAATTCAAGTCAAGGGGCTTTTTATGAAAGGGATATATGCATGGAATGTATACCCTTGAGTTCTTGCTATTAACCTTGTCCCTTCCCACAGTGAGGACCTCTTTGATTATCTGGTATAGCGTCAGATGATTTTGTCACATTATAAGTTAGGCATCACTTGGACATGCTTTGTATAAAGTCTTACTCTGAGAGTCTTATTTTTTGTCCTTTGCTTGCCTTTTCAAGCCTTAAAAAGAACATTTTAGAACTTTTTGGGAGAAGATTGTGGATAATAGTAGATTTTTTCCAGTACTTGTGTGGATAAATTATAAGTGTACTATAAAACCTTACCCTGACCTGTGAGTAAGTTGACTGCCAGAGAGTGTGTCTTTAAGTCCACATAGTAGGCTGCTCACAAGTGGACACCTCAACCCTGTAGTGTGAGTGATGTGCAGCTTTTATAAGACAAGGTGAGGAGAAAATGCTGTTCTTAGAGGGATTGACTTGTTCAGGCAAGGTAGCAGAGAACATAAAATGACTTGTGGGGTTTCATCTTCTCAGAGCCCTTCTCTAACTTGAAACTCAGTTGGTTACTGTGCACAGGAACAGGTGCACTGACCTCGTCAGAAGAGTGAGGAGGATTCATTTGACTTGGGTTTGTTAGTTCACAACACTCTGGCGTATTTGGATCTCTAGCCCCGGCTTCTTACAGTTCTGTAATCCTAGGCAGTCATTCATCATGAAAACACTTGTGTTTCTCCTTTTCCTTTGTGTTTGTTCATTTGAAAAGCCTTTCAGTCGGAATTGCAGCCCTCATGTGATTATAGCTATCAGTAGCACTTAAACTAACTGCTGAGATGAAACTTTCCTTTTTGGACCCAGCTAATTTCACGTACTAATAGAAATGCACACCCCCCTCCCTTCAGAAGCCCATCTTTGCTAATTGGTAGCTGCTCTTTGGATTGAGCTTGGGTTCCTTAGGGACAACATTTGATAGAATAATTTTTGACATTTTAATTTGACAAGAAACAATTCAGGGAGCAAATTTAGACACGTGCCTGAAATGGAGGCTTCTCTAGCTGTGACTGTGAACTCAGTATGGGAACTGCCTTTGGAAGTCCCTGCGAGCATTTCCTAGGCGAGTCCCAGCTGCTTGTCAGGCTCTTGTGTAGGTGCCTCCCTCAGTTTCTCTTCTATCGTTGGACGTGTTCCTGTTGGTATTAGACTATGCATGGAACAGCTAGTGTATTAAATCCTTTGTGATGAAAGCTTTCCAGAAGGATAGGAAGTTGATGTATCTACAGCATAGAAATTCTATGCCACGCTGTTTCCCGTTAGAAAACATTGCTAGTTGGTATTTGAATATATCATGGTTAATTTTTTTAAAGATTATTTATGTTTAGTTTATGTATATGGAGGTTTTGCTTGCATGCCTGTCTGTGCACCACATGCATGCAGTCTCCACAGAGGCCAAAAGAGGGTCTCGAGCCCCTGGAACTGAAGTTACAGAGGGTGAGCTGCCATGTAGGTGCTGGGTGTTGAACGCATGTCCTCTGGAAGAGCAACCAGTGCTCTTAACCACTGAGCCATCACTCTAGGTTAAAAATTTTTAATGGATTCTCATTCCCTTCCTCCCTTCCATTTCTCCTATCTGTTTTCCTTCTCTTTCTCTCTTTTTTTCACCCATGTAAGTATGGGGGAAGGGCTAACATCTTTGGTTACCATTGTGGCAGGCATATGACTATTAATTGCCTTTTTTTCCCCCATGAAGACTTGGGGTATAAATAACTTGTATTTTTATAACTGTCTTAGTTAAGGTTTCTATTGCTGTGAAGAAACACCATGACCACTGCAACTATTATAAAGGAAAACATATAGTATGGGCTGGCTTACAGTTTCACAGGTTTAGTCCATTATTATCATCGCAGGACATGGCATCGTGAGGGCAGACATGGTTCTGGAGAAGAGCTGCGAGTTCTATTCTTGATCCTCAGGTAGCAGAAAGGAACTGTGTCATATTGGCCAGACTCGAGCTCGTAAGACCTCAAAGCCCAACTCCACAGTGACACACTTCCTCCAGCAAAGCCATACCTATTCCAACAAAGCCACACCTCCTAATAGTGTCACTCCCTATGGGTCAAGCATTCACACACATGAATCTGCGGGGGTCATTTCTATTCAAACCACCACATAGAGTCACTTTTCAATTACATTTAGCATTCCATTCATTAAAATTGTTCACAAAAATGCCACTATTCTATAAGGAAAAAAGTCAGAGTTAGCATAGTGTCTCATGGGTGTTTATATTCTAATTTCTTTGTTTTTAATTTGCAAATACGCTGTGTTAGAATATGACTATAAGTGTTTTAATATTATTTTAAAAGGTTATGTTACTTAAATTTCTAAGTTTGAGTTAGAAAACTTGAAATTAGCACAAAATCATTAATGGAAGCCCATAGTTATAAAATGTCTTGTTTTTGAGACAACATCAAGTTGTTTAAAATTTACTTTGGAATGAAGACTCATACTTAAATCAGATTTAGGGGAAATAAAAATAATTGTACAGGTTCTTCCAGCCATTGTGCATGGTTGCTGTTGGCGGGCTCTCCAGCTCTGGGGCCTCAGGAAGTCTGAGTTTAAATTGTTGAGGGTCAGGTTATATCGCAGATTGCTACACATTGTATTAAGTACATGTTAGTGGCAGCTGTAACTTTTCCTCCCTTAATTTTTGAAATTTCTAGTATTTTAAAACCTTTTCTTAATTTCCAGAATATATACCTTTCTCTGCTAGTAATGCTATATATATATGAATAAAAGTTCTGTGACAATCCATTGGCCATATCTTAACTATTTGGAGTAGGAAACTCAGAAGAGACAGGTAAACATAAGCTTAAACAGCGACGTATGTTTACCTCTTCATTGGTCAGAGCCCCCCACCCAGTTTTTCTTGCCACTTTATGATTTTATCTTAGCACTGAGAATTATTGAGATAATATTTTATTTGCCAAAAATTAAGTCCAAGAAAATAAAGTTTTAAGATTGCCAGGAAAATCTAAAAAGACATTAGAAAATGCTGGTAGCTTGAAAGGAAAATGGAGTGTCTGTGGGTGTGTTTTGTTTCGGAGAATGTCCATGACTTTAATAAACACAGTATTTTGTGCTTTGGTTTAATCAAGGAGATGGCTGTGAGTGCCAATAGCCTCGCAGTATTTAAGTGCCCTAGTTTGTCTGCTCTTCTAAGTAAACTGGAGAACTGATGACTGTTACTGTGACCGTGTCTCAGCACTGGGCTTGTGTTTGAGTCTGGCTTGTCTTTGTCCTGCCTCTGTCTCATTTGGAGTGGGCATCAGTCTGACTCTAGGACACAGT
>CABHPP010092776.1:0-19130 GCA_902168425.1 Peromyscus attwateri | reverse complement strand
GACACAGTTGTCCCTCCTCTGTCTCATTGGAGTGGGCATCAGTCTGAATCTAAGACAGCAGTTGGCCCCTCCTGTGTGTCATTTGCATGGCTTGAGGAGTGACCATCCCTGTGAGCAGCATCCCCCTAGCTTTCCACCCACATTCATCTTCCAGTAATGAGCACAAACTGGTTCTTATCCAGGTTCATGAGAAAGCAAGAAAAGAAGAACCTTCCATTTTAATGTGTAAAACAGAAAAACAAGCAATTCTGGGAAGTCTGGAATCAATTAAGTCAGCAAAGGGTATAGGAAAAAAGACAGCAGACTTGGAAATATAAACCTGCAAAGTACATGGTGAACATGAAATTAAATTAATTCAGAAAAGTTATCTTTATTTTGTTTATTTAGGTTTAATTTTATTTAATAATTTGATTTTTGAACTATATATATGTGAGAGTATCTTTAATCATTATATGAATGCAGTTCTATGATAATTGGTGTTTTTATCTGTTTCATGGTATGTATTTTATTTGCATGTGAATAATCTTATGCTTGTGTGTGTATACATGTAATGTACATGCGTATGCAGGGGTGCGTGCCTTTGCATGCCTGTGTGGAAACCAGAGGAAGAGGCAGAATGTTCTCCTTTGTCACTGTCTGCCTTATTCCCTTGAGGCAAGGTCTCTCTGGCTTTGGAGCCCCCAGCTCCCTTTCCCGGCAATCTTCCCTTCTTTACCCTGCTCCGTGCTGCTGATGCAGGCATGCGGCTATGTGTGGCATTTTAACATGGGTGCCGGGGATTTGAACTAGAGTCTTTATGTTTGCACAGCAAGTGCTGTTACCTACCTTGCCTTCTCTCCAGCTCCCATGCCGTTGATTTGAACTAGCCTCAGGAAAAGATCTGAAAGTATGATGACGAGAGATACTTGTGTAACTGCCCACTGTTGAAGAACCGTGTTTGCCAGCTGCTTAGACAGCAAGACAAAATAATGGAAGCTGTACTGAGTGTGTCTGTGGGAAAATAGGTCCAAATGTACGGCAAATGCATGAAGGTCAGTGATGCAGTCATGGAGGTCAAAGCTGTGTCGAGGGGAAGAAAGAAGCAGTTTGTGAGCACATTAGAAGAGCATCTGAATCCTGATGCCCTTTCACTGAGCCTCTGTATGGTAAAGCATCATTGACCTCAGTCCAAGGAGACCCCGCCTCTTGTTTGTGCTTTGTCATGTGAGGCGTTGCTGTCTGTCATGTGGGTTCGGGGCACTGGTCTTAGATTCTAGTTGGGTGCAAAATCCTAGATTATACTGAAGTTACTTTTCCATGGATGGGTTGTATCGTTAACCATGTACTGCTGAGCTGAGTGTATTCTCGTATGTTCAGTTTGATGGACTTGACCTGAGGCGTTGATGGTGAATTTGCCCCCTGAGCAAACCATATATCTGTTCCCAGGTTCTTGCGCTTTTGTTACCCTTCCACCACCATTACAGTTTCTGAGGTCCAGCTCAGAGGGGAAGCACAGTCGAGGTCTTGCCAATTTTGTTTTGGGAAGATTCTCGAGAAAGATGGCTGGGAGGGTGGACTTGAGTGGAAGAGTGCTAATCCAGAGAGTGGATTTTTTTTTTTTCTGAATCTTGGTTTTACCACTTGTTTTCAGATGATACAGGTTTTATTCCTTTTTGTTGGTGTTCTGTTTCAAAAATAAGGTTGTCTATGATGCATACTTGCTCTATGGCTGTGAATATGAAAGTATGTTAGTTTGAGTGAGTGGATCTTGTACTCCCAGAAAGCTGCCTGTAGTTGTGTGCTTACTGAAGTCCTTTTGGTGCTATAAGTCCTGTTGTCCAGTGATGCCAAAGCCATTATAGTTGGTGTAGGTATGATCTGTGATCTTCAGGAAATGTCAGTTGCTCACTGACACACTTCTCACATGTCCCTGTTGTCAAGTGACACAAACTGCATTATGTAAGTGTAAAAGATTTATATTATTTACTTTAGAATAACAGAAGATGGTCTTGAGAAAGTAATACCCACTTGTAGACTAAACAAAGAGTTCTCCAACCATTTTCCTCTCTGCCTAAGAAGGATCTAGTTGGGCCAAATTGTTATACAGACAGAATATACATGCATATATATATACCTTTGCATTCAGTGGTTTTCCCCTTTTTATAAGAGCCTTGAGTTGAATATTTCTCTGGACAGCTAAGCCTTGGCAGCACAGCCCTGTTCTGAGAGTGACATCTGGCACTGGGCTGATGGAACTGTGTCTGAGCTTTGCTCTTTCCAGAATGTGCTTTCTAGCCAGCTTCTGTGGCTCTGCCACGACCATGTGCTGCTGCTTCTCCTGCCTTCCAGCTCCACATGTGATGCTAAGGCGTTCTGACACCTGCCATTTGGAACCTGTACTTGCTGGAAAATGTCAGGATTTTCAGATAAGATGACGACAGATAGAACTGATCATCCTCCCCTCCCTGAAGGAGGCTGAGGGCGTTTGTGGATGAATTGCTGAGTGGTGCAGTTCCCTTATTTTGGGAGAGCTTACACAGAATTTTTCCAAGATTTCGGTGTGTTTATGTTCTTATTCTCTCTTAGACCTCTGGTTTGACAGTAAAATGCTGTTTGGACAAGGAAATGCTTTAATAATCATTTCTGGATTTCATTAGATAAATGGTAAGAGTTCAGACAGGAGTTCCTTTCCTCAGTCCTTGTGGTTATCAAAAACCTAATTGGGAAGCTGCAGCTTTGGAAGCTGGTTACCACTGTGGTCAGATCACCATCACATGTGTACCTGGTGCCCTTCACGTCTGCAGGTCCTTGCCGGTCATCTCCCCTTGTTCTCCTTCTGTCCTTCAGCGTTTTAGGACCACAGAGGAGTTTGTAAGTTAAGGCAGGAAAAGTAATAACTTCATGTGTTCCTTAGGGTTACTGGTTGAAGAAAGGAATTGAACTCTGGCATAAACGTGGAAGTTTAGAGGACTATTGCTGCTATTATTGTTGTTATTATTATTATCATTATCAGTAGTAGTAATAGTTTATTCTTACCTTGCAAACTTAGGAGTGAATTATAACTGGCTATATGCAATTGAGTAAACTATTTCCTAAGTTACATTTACCTTGAATCTCAAGTCTAACTTAATCACAGTCTAACTCAGAGTAATTTGGGAAAGACACTCCCATGACTTCAGTCTTTCAATAAAAAAAAAAAAATGTAAAAAGTTGAGAAGATACTCTAAATGTGTATTTCTAACAATGAAATATTATTCAGCAGTAAGAGAAGGCATTAGAACATGCAGATTGAAGAAGCTAGACACAAAAGACCAAGCATTGTATGCTTCCATCAATATGAAGTGTACAAAAGGAAGCATGTAGAGAGGTTATATTGATGGGGACCTGGGACTGCCAAACGAGAAGGGAACCCACACATAATTACAGAGGATCTGTTTGCGATAGAAAATGGAAATCATACTTCAGTGTGATGGCTTAATTAATAAGTGTCCCCCATACTCTCTGGCATTTGAGCACTTGCTCCTCAATTGGTGGTACTGTTTTGGGGGGCTTAGGAAGCGTGGCCTTACTGAAGGAAGTGTATCAATAACAGTGGGCTTTGAGGTTTAAAGCCCATGTCCCATTCCTAATGCACACTGCTTTCTGCTTGTGGTTTAAGATGTGAATCCTCAGCTTCCTGCTTCTCCTGCTGAGCCTTCATGTGGCCATAATGAACCCTAACCTTGAAACCATAAGCCCTTGGTTGAGGTGCTTTATCACAGCATTAGAAAGCTAGTATGCTTAAAAAAACCAAAACTGTGTACCTAGGACCAGTAGTAGCACCAGCATTGCCAATGAACTTGTTAGCAGTGCAAAGTCTCAGTTTCTGTGGAGCAGAAACTCTGAGGGTAGGGTCCAGCTACCTATGTTGAAGCAAGCCTTCCAGCTGATTCTGATGCTGGCTGCAGTTTGAGAATTGCTACTCTAGAATCTAGAGAAGTTCATTGGAGATGTGGGTAGAGTATTGTCTAGTTTGTGTGCATTCAGTTTACCCTGTTCCTAACTACAAAAAGATTTAAATTAAGGGCTGTTCTAGTAGTCTTAAAGGAAATTACAGGGCAATGTGAGTAAAAATAAACTTCTTTCATGTTCTTGATATGTTCCCCCAAGAAGCTTTATGGTTGTAATGTTTGTGTACCACATGTTAGTCAATTCCTGTGCTCTTTTAGGCTTGCCTGAGTTAACGAACATAGCATAAACAGGTTCACTTGCCATAACAACAGTGGAAGTTTAGATCCTTGAAAGGAATTATTTCTCCTAAATATTTACACAGTGCAGTGTAGCAGAGCTAGAAGTGTGCAGTGATCCTGGCAGAGTGAAGATCTGGATATTGATAGAGTAAGTGGAGCAGCCGGCTGGCTGTACTGTCGTTCTCTCCTCCTTCTCTCTGCAGGCGGTATTTCCGAACCCACACTTACAGAGAGGGCTGAGCTAGGGGAGATCTCACACATGGCGTGCGCTTTGGGGAGTCTTTTCAGCGTTGGCTGGGTAGCCAGAAGGGATTCTGATGGTGGAGGCTGCTGCGGGCGGAAGGTTGAATTTGTCCTTAGAATTTTGCTTTCTTGGGGGTTGGGAAAGTTGCCGTGTGACCTCTCTGAAAGGAGGCTTAGGTTCCTTTTGTGGGGAAGTAGAAGTGTTGGATGGGATAAAACAGCTTTAAAAGAGGGGAGCAAAGGAGGTGTGGGAGCCAGCTCATGGACATAGCAAATTCAGGTCCTCTGTCTGTGGAATTGTGGGTGACCAGTTCAGTTAGGAAAGTGTTAGAGTGTGGTGCAAACCTCTGTTGTCTGAGACTTGATTAACTGCAAGTGGAAGGTCTGGGTTATCACTGCCAGCTCTGCCTTTTTCTCTCTCTCTCACTTTCTCTCTCTCTTTTACAGTATGTTTTATTTTTCAGACATAGTCTCAGCCATAGCCCAGGCTACCTCCTCCTCACTCTTGATTGCCCACCCCAGCCTCCCCAGTGCTGAGATTGCATGAGTCTCCTCTCACTCTCTTGACTGTGTGTCTCTCCCAGTCATTTGCTTAGGGTTTGCTTTACTGTTTTAGCCAGAGCTTTAACTGCTCAGCATTAGGTTATTGAGCCCTTATTAGAGTGATAGAGTATTATATTCTCTATTTGCCTAAGATCCTGACTATTTTTTAATTTGGATACACAATAAAGAACATTTTGGAATAAGTTTCATTGAGAATGATTATAGCAATCTGATTTCATCATGCTTATTAGCAGACAAATTCCCATTGATGTTGTGCAAATCCTGATTGTCAGGTTGACAGGATCTAGAGTCACCTAGGTGGGGAGCCTCTGGCCATGCCTGTGAAGCATTATTTTATCAAAGGTAGCCTCTGGCCATGCCTGTGAAGCATTATTTTATCAAAGGTAGCCTCTGGCAATGCCTGTGAGGGATTATTTTACCAAGGGTAGCCTCTGACCATGCCAATGAGGGATTATTTTACCAAGGGTAGCCTCTGATATTGTCTGTGAGGGATTATTTTACCAAGGGTAGCCTCTGATATTGCCTGTGAGGGATTATTTTACCAAGGGTAGCCTCTGATATTGCCTGTGAGGGATTATTTTACCAAGGGTAGCCTCTGGGTTTGCCTGTGAGGGATTGATTATCTTAGCTGGGTTAAGTGAGTTGGGAAAACCACACTTAACAATGGGTAGCCATTCCCTGTGCTTGGGTCTTGGACTACATAGAAGCCGGTTGGGCACGTATATCCATCCTTCTCTGCCTCCAGACTGCTGATAGAATGCAACAGATAGATGGCTTAAGCGGCTTCCAGTTCCTGCTGTCAGGACTTACCCCTTCGTGAGGGGGTTGTACCCCAAACTGAGAACCAAAAGAAGCTCTTTAGCTGCTTTTGACAGGGTGTTTTTATCACAGCAACAAACAAATTAACCAAGACATATATTTAAGATTAAAAAATATAGTGAATGAAGCACATTTACCCTCAGTTAAAAACATTTGATTGCCATTCTCAATGAATATCCAGATTCATCTCTAAATTAAACTCTAATCAGACTAAGAAAATGCAACTAATCTTTTATTGTGAGCAGGTATAATTGAGTACATATGAATTTACTGCTTTAGAGTAACTATACTTTTGGGTGTGGTGAGGACTTGCACGGAGGATGACATGTTTTTAGGTCACAAAGTATTGCTCAAGAACATTTGAATGATAGAGCATCCTCAAGCCTTCAGAGCTTCCGGCCCTCTGAGTTTTTGTATGGTGTCGGTGATGACCCTGGAGCTGTGTCGTTCTGCTAGAGTTTCTCCACAGATAACTGAGTTGAGCTGCTTTTCCTGCCCCACATTCAGCAGGCAGGACCTGTGCTTACCTGTGGCTGGCCCTGTGGCTTGCTTAGTGCTGTCATGTACTTTTTTATAACAATTTTATACTGGTCTCATACGTAGGTGGGGGTTGGGGTGAAATATTTTTCGAAAGGAAAGATGATGAAGGTGTGGGGGAAAGAATTGTTATACTTACTATGGAAGGTATGCAGAAGAAACAGAGGCACTTTGTGTTTCTGCTCTCCGTCTGCAACTGCTGGTACCTCAGAGGAGGCTCTCAACTTAGCAATACGGACCAGCTCTCCACCTCCTTAGTCTTTCAGTTTGGCAGTTTGCTTCCCCTAGAATGGCACTTGAAGGTCTCTCCCTTATGGTATCAGTCTTCGACCCACGAACAGCAGTAGATGTAAGTGTGATGTTCAATGCATTGTGAGACATCAATGCAGTTCAGTATGTGAATAGAAACCTGTGGGGCTGTATAGGAGAGTCAGATTCCTTGCTCGAATGCATGGTTTATGTGTTTGTTTGATTCTTTTAAAGAATAGATTTTATTTTTATTCATGTGTGTTGGTGTAGTGTCTATACCATGCAGAGGTGCTGTGAAGCCAGAAGAGGACATCAGATCCCCTGGAGCTAGAGTTAGAGAGCATTGTGAGCTGTCTGATGTTCCTACCCGCTGAACCATGTCTCCAAGCCCTACAGAGACAGTCTCATGTGGCATAGACAGGGCTCTGGTTCACCATACTGACAAGGCCAACCTTCAACTCCTGTGTCTCTTGTACCCACCTCTCAAGTGTTGGGATGACAGGCTTGAGCACAGTGTCCAGCTTTTTTTAAATTTATTTAATTTATTTGTTGGGCTGTTTTGTTTGTGAATAGCATGAGGAGATTGATTGCTGGTGCTATGAGGAACCTCAAACTACAAATTCAAGTTCTGTTTGGCCCTTGTTAATTTTGAGCTGCCCTTCTTAGGCTTCTTTTTGCCTAGAAAGTGTTCTTTTCATTCCCTGTGCTGTGAGACACTGCAGGACAATTAGTCAGGGGAACTCGGTTCTATTGAAATTGCTCTGTAGGCAGTTGATTTGATTTCCACCTGGGAGTACATGGAGGGCTAAGGAGTGGGAGACTCTCAATCCACCCAGACTCACTGTGGATCCTGCGTGGTAACTGACCATTGCTAATGTTGCTCTCAGGAAAAGGATCGTTGTTGGAAATACTGCTAAGACTTTTCTCCAGTGGTATTTGAAGAGTTGCTCCTGGATTGCCGACCACCAGATGGTGCTAGTGTTACATACGTAAAGACAAAGGCTGCTGTGCTGGTGAAATGTGGAGCTCAGGTGTCTGTTCTTTCTTGTTCTACCCTTAGTGCTTTCTTCATGCACTGTCCTTCCTGGGACGCTTCTGAATGGAGTCCATGTTTAATATTGTAAGCATCGAGCGGGTTGAGCCTCGGTGATGACAAAGGATAAGTTGTGATGGGAACTTCTCCTTCCTGCAAAAGTTTGCTTCCTGCATTTGCTTCTTATCTAGACTGTGTCAAACTGACAGGCTAGATAAAAATCAATTACCTTCATTTTATGAAGCCATTTATGATAATCTAACGCTGATATTCAGAGGTCATTACCAACAAAATATGTCTATCCAGATTTAAGTTGAAATAGAATATTTTAAAATTTGGTTACATTTCAAAATATTAGCCATTTCTTATCTGTTAGCAATTATACTTAAATTTTAAGCTTTTTTAAAATTACAAATAAATATTACTTGGCTATTGCAGAAAATAAAAGGAATAATTTCTGTTTAGATACTACTCACATAGTACATGACATTTTTTTCTTTTTGTTTATATATCTGCTTTAAAGCTAACTTTTTATGGCCATATAGTTTTATTGTCAGTTTTTCACGTAATTATCATGAATATTTTACTGAAGTCAAAATCTTTTAGATAATAATTTTGATTGACAACATAATTTTCCATTCATTGAACCCTTTAAATGATTTTGATTTTCATTTATTTTTGGTCACTTCTGGATTGTGAACAGTGCTATCAATTTTTTGTGTTTCTTAATTTATTTCTTATGAATTCTAAAAATATAATTGCTAAATCAAGAAGAAGGGATAGTTGTTGTAACTTTTGCTCGTTTTTATTTTATCACCAAGCTTTATGGTTAAATGTCCTTACCCATGTTTGAGTTTTTCCCCATCATCTTCCTGATCATGGGCAGAGTGCCTCTGTTTTTGTTGTTGTTGTTTGGGTTTTGATACAGGGTCTCCCTACACAGCCTAGACTGACTTGTGATCTTCCTGCCTCAGCCTCCCCTGTGGTGAAGTTACAGGTGTATACTACCATGCCCAGCTAAGTAACTCTCTGAAATGGTAAGCCCCTCTAAGTAAAGGAGCTTGACTGTATGTCTTAAGCATTAAATCCTAGAGCCCCTTCTGTTTGTGGAGCTTGAGTTTTGGATTTATTACCTATCTTTAGAATATAAACCACTATCCATTCCTACTTCATAATAGACTATCTATCTCATGACCAGAGCAAGGAATCACTATGTTGTTAGTGGTTTTTTAAGGGATAGTAATAAAATAAATAAATAGAATAGAATTAAGATTAAAAAAAAAAAACTAGCACATTCGAGTTGGACCAGACAGACAAACATCAGGAAAAGAACCCAAGAGAAGGCACAGAATCAGAGACCGAGTGCTTCCGAGGACTGAGATTCATGGGCTCATTCAGTTTCTCTACGAATGTTCCCAGTCTTGGAAGAACTGCATTTAGAAAAAGTGTTTTGAAGACTTGAGTGAAATGCGAACTTCTCAGCATAGCAGAGGTATGATACATGTATTTTAGGTAGACAAAAAGAAGGAGTCACAGTCTTAGGAACACTTAGAGACATGGTCTGTATTAGTAGAAGAATCATACTCTGGCTGACTTTTTTTTTTTTTTTAAATCTCAGTAACTACATTTTTATTTAAGTAAATTACTTTTGAATTAAATTCTTCCACTAACATAAGGAAGCAAGTAATTTATTTGAAAATCAGAGGAAATAGCAAAGCTATTTTCATATTTGGAAAATGGGGAAGAGATTCATGCTGAAGCTTGGTGTAGCCTTTCAAATGAATATGAAAACTGTTAGTAACTTCAGGAAAAACTAACAAACCAACCTTTTCTTATGAAGCAGATCTCACTTTAAATAAGAAAGCACAAGGCACCACATTCTCTTTACAATCTGAGTCACTAGGACAAGTGTTCACAAGACTTTCTCAACATACAGTCTGTTGTGTTAGAGCTGAGAGATTTTTCAATTCTGAAATTGAAGTATCTCTTTAAGAAAAGAATCAGCTGTTGATTTATGGTGTGTTTTATATAAACAATATTGACTTTTACTTGAGGAATTAAAAAATACAGCATTTTTACTTAGAGAGTTTTGGGGGAAATTTTTTTTTTTTTTTGGTTTTTCGAGACAGGGTTTCTCTGTGTAGCTTTGCACCTTTCCTGGAGCTCACTTGGTAGCCCAGGCTGGCCTCGAACTCACAGAGATCCGCCTGCCTCTGCCTCCCGAGTGCTGGGATTAAAGGCGTGCGCCACCAACGCCCGGCCTGGGGGAAATTTTTAGTGAATTGAATGTAATTGTTTCTATATTGTAGGTGTTTGACTTTTTAGGTTACAGAGGTGTGGCTTGATTTTTTTTTTTTAACATAAAAAGACACAGAAGATCCCAAAATAGTGTTTAGGTAAAATGCTTCTAAAATTACCTATTTAATTTTAGAGAACCAGCATACTAGCATGCGGATCAGGGGAAATGGAACTCCATGTCGGCTTCTAAAATATGCCTTTGTATATTACAAGCTCAAGATGTCAAATGTCTCCATTTATGTGTTTGTCTTAGCTGTATACTTCGAAGGACCTTTGTAATACTGTGAGATTCTTAAAGCGTTAGCTCATTTGCAACTTTCTCACCTAAAATTCCTTCAAATAATAAGTTTTGGTTACTCCTGTTAGCTTTATGGTCAGCTATATAAACTAATCAGATTGCTATGATATTAAGGCTGGTTTATACTGGAGAGGAATTTACTTTTTAAATAAAATTCTCAGTACATCCATACACATGATGCTTTTAAAAAGTTCAATGTTGTTTTCTTCATATTTCTGAATTTTACAGACCACTGGGATAATTCCCTGGCGTTGACTGGGAGACTTCCATTAAACAGAAAATGCCTAATAAATCTGACATGCATTCTACTGAGTGTCTGCCCTTGAACTTGAAACAGGAATTAAAAAGTGGGAGAGGGGCCTTATAGTTTTGTTCTTAGCAAATTCTCTTGGAGAACTTGTCACCAGTCTGGTTTGTTTTGATTTTAGACAAATACACATCTTAGGTCCATGTATGTTTTATATTGGAGTAATCAGTGTTGAGGTTTATCTGTTCATCTAGATTATTTAGCTTTCTGACCCATAATTAGTACTTGACTATTTATTGGGCCCATACTATTCAGTAAGTATGGCATATGAAATTTTCTACATTTTGTATTGATTTAATATTAATGTTAATCTAAGATCTTTGGGTACAATGTGTCACATCTGTTTTGTATTCATCTGTTTAAAAGAAGTGGCAGTATGGAATTTGGAGGAATATTTATTATCTGAGTGTTTTTCTTTGCAACAGTTTCCCCTAAGTTTATTGAGAATTATAACCTCCAAGAGACAGTGAATCACTTGGCAAATTCTCAGGTACCCAGCTACTAAAGGCCACAGTTAACTAAAATTTCAATTTACTGTTTAAGTTCCCTTCACTTAAATATCTATAACTTTGGAAATTTCTGGAAATAATATAAAGTACATTTGTGGAAAGATTTTTTTAATATTATTTCCTTTTAATAATGGGTCCAGGCTGCATTTTGTTGATTGATAAATTTTTTAGAAAGGACTTCATTAGGTTAGTGTTGGTTGTGTTGGAATGGTGCTTTCCATAGCTGGTTACTGGATAGTGGTCTCCAGTGGTAGTCTCATAACACTTTTGGAGACCATGGATTCCCTTAAATAAGCAGTGAAAGCTCCAACCCATGTTCCTAGGGCACGGTATGCATAAACACAAGCATTTCACATGTAGTTTTAAATAAGCCTACCTCTCCCTCTGGCCATTCAGAAGCCAGGTAGGGAAGCGCTGCACTGAAGCTGAAGTCCCCCGCACACTGAGGCTCTTCATTTTTAGATTGTATTTATTACTTTGTGAGGACATGCAGGCATGAGTGCCTTGGCTTGCTGGTGAAGGACAGAGGACAATTTTCAGAGGCCAGTTCTCTGCTTCCACTCCCTTTCTCGGTGAGTTCTGGACAACTCGGGTTGGTCATCAAGCTTGGTGACATGCTTTTATCTGCTGACCCATTTCACCAGCCTGTGTTTCCTTCGCTTTATTTATTTAATGTTGTGTTTTGTCTTTGATCATCACGTAGTAGAAGATGAGGATAATCTAGATCTTATGTTGGAAGGAAAAGCACAATTTTCTTTTAGTTTAAACTTGGTCTCAAATTAAGGAATTTCATATCTTGGACATACTTTAGATTCTAAAGAAACAAACTCAGTTTCTCTTTGGGTCCTAGGTGAAGATGTTTCTCAGTTGTGATGGTACAGAGCTCACACTTGGGGACAAGCGGTTAGGATACAAACCCAGTCCAGTTGTTCATCAGCTGTAATCGTGACCACATTGCCTGACTATAAATAGACCTGACTCGCCAGCGAGCTTATTTCCATGGAGGACTTGGTTTTGTGCTTCAGCAGAAGTTTGCTTTGCTGCCTCTTATGCTGTCCTGATTGTGGTGTTACTGAGGAACGAAGAGCAGCTGTGCTTTTCAGCAGCGGTGCTCCTATTTCCTGTCTTCAGACGATCTAGAGCAGTGAGCGGTTCTCAACCTTTCTAACGCTGCGACCCTTTAACACAGTTCCTTACATTGTGGTGACCCCCCAACCATAAAATAATCTCATTGCTACTTCATAACTGTCATTTTGCTACTGTTAGGAATCGTAATGGAAATGTCTGATATGCAGGCTGTCAGGATATTTTAACCCTAAAGGGGTTGATACCCACAGATTGAGAACTGCTGCTCTAGAATAATCTCAAGTGTTAGAGACTTACAATTGTCACATTTCAGTCAGGAGTTTTCCATTTGATTTCTTAGGGTTTGATTATTAGCAAAGGGCAATATGTTAAACATTATCAAAGTTTGTCCCAGATGGCTAAAGTGGAGTTTGAGGAACCCAGAATGAGAGAGGTTGCTAAAAGAATAAAAATTCGACACATGATTCTCTTTGAATCCTCATCCCTGGATGGTCATGTGACAGAGCTGAAGGTCTTTTGGGTGCTGAAAAGTAGATGGTGGTTCTTAGCTTTTATGTCATAAATAAGCACTCCATTTGAAAATGTTTGATGAACCATACGCTATCAACCACTGTAACAATGGTGTCTGTGAGATTGTTCTCACTGTGATTTATAACATGCTTGGAGCCACAGAAAAAGAAAGAGGGTGATCTGTGTGGTGCATTGATTAAGTAAATGATAAACTGACTGCTTGAATTCCTGCCTAAAGGGAAAGCTTCAGGTTTCCTGAAGGGATGGTTCCGGACCCCTCTAAAAGGAAGTGGTAGCCTAACTGACCTCCCTTGTTCATGTACATTGCTAACTAGAGCCAGGTAATAGCAACTGCAGCGTCATGGCAATGGCCTCTGCTGCATGTTCACCCATGCACATAACTACCACACCTACGACTGTATACTTCCCAAGATGATTAGGGTGGTTGACGCAGATGGGATTCATAAATGTTAGTCAAAAATGCCTCCTAAACACAGGAGACCTAAACCTGTATACTTGCTCTGCAGAAATGCAGATAAACATATCTCATTGCTACTTTATATGGTGGAGTAGTCGATACTGTGGGTTTTGTTGACCTCTGCAGAGAACACCTTGCCTTGGTATTTTCTTGTAATGCCTAGTTTCATTCATTTATTCTCTCTGGCCAGATGGAACGTTTGGAAAAAAATGTCTTTTCTGTCTTTTCAGTATTGTCAGTGAAGCAGGGGCCTCCATCTACAGCGTCAGCCCTGAAGCCAACAAAGAGATGCCCGGGCTGGACCCCAACCTGAGAAGTGCAGGTGAGAAGACATGCTCCGTCACACGGCATGGGATTATGGTAGTCTAGATTTGCATATGTGACCAACTAAATATCTTACATACCATGAAAATGTAAAAGGTATGCCACATGTATAAGACTGGGCACATTGGCATGCATTATGCTAATACCAGGAATTATGAAAAAACACGAGGAAGAGTGCTCTTATGTTTTTAACTACCTCTCAGTACTCTAGAATTAACAAACATTTAACACAAAAGTCTTATTAAAATTAAATGCCAGAGTCAATAATAAGGAAAATAGAATTCTTATAAAATAATCATTACAGCATTTTCTTGGCAGTAAGTAGCATAAATATAAAAACGCACTGCCAGTGTGTGAACGTACATAGACTTTTGTTTTATTGCTAAACGCTTGGCAACTGGTTATTCTCTCTTGGCCTCTGATTGAGGCTGTCATGGTAATGCATTGCCTTAAAAAGTGTGCCTTTCTTTTATTTGTTCTTGATTGCTTTGATGTCTAGGGTATGGAATAGCTAAAATTTTATAATTGAACATTAAAATACTTTGAGACATCCTGAGAAACTAGTTGGTATAAATAAAATTTTTACATTTTATTTATTATTTATTATTATTTATTATTACATAGAGTGGTTTTCTATGTAATGGGGGATAGTTATGCTATTTTCTTAAAAATTAATATTTTAATTTTTGTCCTTAAATATTTTCACTGACTTTAGGTTTTTTGTTTTTTTTTAACTCTATACCTGGAAATATTTTTGCTTTGATCCAAAGCTTAAAAAAATTTCCTTTTTAAATCTGAAAGACCCTGTTGCTTCTTTTAGGTAACTGTTGAAATGAGACAGTTCCCTGGGTAAACTATCTTCTCAAATCATGCTTCTTCTGTGATGGCTCCCCTATCACAGTAGCTCAGCCTTCTTCACTTGCTGCTTGCCTTGGAACAGTGCTAGTGATGACCATGGTGGCAGTGTGAATAGTCCTCAGTGTGGGAGCTGCTGATCCTCATCTCTCTTACTCAGTGTGCAGGAAACATCAAATTTGGTACTTTACCAAGATTATTCTTACCACTTTGCAAAAGGAGAAATTAAGGCTTGAAGAGGGTATACATTTTGTGTCTGTGCTTGTAATATTTATATGTAAAATTTCTGAATAAATGATAGTTTTATTTATTTTTTAAAAAAAGGTCAAAGAGCTCTCCAAGTTGGCTTTATCTTCCAACAGAGTGTTAGAAAGAATACTTTTGCCATAATTTCTGGGAGGATATAGTCCCTTGGGCCTTCCCACTGCTAAAGAAACTGCTGTTTCTTCCTAAGTACTAGCCCATGCAGGTGCACAGGTGTGCTAGAATTATAGTGAAGCCAGATTACAGTGTCCAACAATGCCCTCTGCAGAGAGAGGGTTAGAAAAGACAACGCTCTACCTGTCAGAGCGTACCTAGCTGTGTCTTCAGTTGTAAGGGACTGCAGGTACGCCTTCCTTTTATCTCAGCCTGCATCTACACGGAAAGTGATGAGATTTAATTTATTCTCAGGACACTCAAGTTCTCAAAGTTTGTCCATGAGGAAAACAGTCAAAGAAGCTTGGAGTCTCCAGTCTTGGTTCCTAGGATCCACTTCTTTTTCGAGGCCTTATTTTTGCCCAAAATCTTGCTGTTTCCTGGTAATTTGTGCCCAGGATGATTTCTTACTTCATTTCAGATCTCAGCAACTAGGTGTGGATTTTACCTTTAACCCCTTTTATACTTTAGATATAATTTCTCCCCAGATGAATGTGATTGAAGTTTGGTCCCTGGCATGGCAATGTTGATAGATGATTGAACCTTAGAGAATTGGGGCCTAGTCCTGGGTTGAATCATAAAGCTATCACCTTCAGAATGGGCAAACACTCATCTTCTAAGTGAGTACATTTTCGTAAGAGTGCGTTCATAGGTGCCACACCATGTTCTTTGCCCCTTCAGCATGTGATGTTTTTCTCTTTCCTCCACATCATAATCCATTCAGTCCTCACCAGAAGCCAAATAGATGAGGCAAATCAATTAGGCTTTCTAACTCTACAACTGTGAATTGAATTTGAATGAGCCTCATTTTAAAATTAATGACCCAATGTCAGGTATTTTGTTATAGCAACTGAAAACAGACTGATATAAATCCTCCATAAATTGGCTGTGTTAGAATATAACAGAATTATAACATTTTATAAGCATTAAAAGGTATCTGAAATAACCTTCATAATGACATCCTTATCGGCTTATTGAAAACAGTTGTTCTTGTATTAAATGTGTGTGTCCCCTCCAGTAAATACATTGCACATAAGAAGTGTTAACATTGAATTGATAGAACTAGTAGATTTCTGAGTTAACACAGGAGAGTGAATATTGCCTTCATTTTTTTTCCTTACTTCTGAAATCCTTTAAAAAAAAAAAAGACAGAAACATGAACAAATAAAAACAAGGGCTAAAAGAACGAGATGAGGGAGCAGCAGCAGGTTTTGAAACCTGAAGCCCGACAGATGAGGCGTCAGCGAGCCAGGCAGCTCCAACCAAGTTGACTCTTACGATAAGATAATAGAACCCACACAGTCAGCTAGCCAGAAGATTGGGGCACACCTGCTAATTCAGGCACTGCTGTAGAGCACTTTGGAAGTATGTTGGGGAGGGTGAAGGGGGATCTAAAGGAAGAGGGTTGGTTGAAAGTCTGTTTCAAAAAGTGATGAAAGCTGGGCAGTGGTGGCGCACACCTTTAATCCCAGCACTCGGGAGGCAGAGGCAGGCAGATCTCTGTGAGTTCGAGGCCAGCTTGGGCTACAGAGTGAGTTCCAGGAAAGGCTCCAAAGCTACACAAAGAAACCCTGTCTCAAAAAAACTAAAACAAAACAAAACAAAATAAAAAAACCAAAAAACAAAAAGTGATGAGACCAGTTTAAATAGAAGTTGTACCTGATTTGGCAGTTCTACTCCTAGGTGTGTACTCAAGCATGGAAAAGAAGACTTCGAGCAAGTACTTGCACACCAGTGCTCAGCAGCACTCACCACAATAGCCAAAGGCTGGGAACTGTCCCAGTGTCCACCAGCAGATGACTACGTAAAGAAAATACCATATTCTTTTAGCAGAATAATAGTAGGTTTCCCCCCCGAGGCCCATGACCTAGTCTCAGGTTCTTGGCTACTTCAGCAGTGTGAGGTGTGGGTTCCATGTCATGGAACAGGCCTTCAATTGAAGCATAGAGCGATTGGTTACTCCTATAACACTTGTGCCACTACCACACCGGTACGTCTTGTAGTCGCAGCACTGTTTTAGGTAGCAGTGTTTGTAGCTGAGAGATATTGATTGTAACCTTTCTCCTCTAGTAGCATGCAAGGGTGCCTTCAAGTACCATGAACACTGGTCAGTATGGGCAAGCTTTGAGTTAGACACCAGCTGGACTTCTCCATGGTAGATGACATATTTAACATACTGTTTTCGGCAGTAGGGCTTGAGGTTGTGGAGAGTAACCAATAGCTTTGGCAGTAGCCTGTGATGTTTGGAGGTGTCCATGGGGCCCCTTTGGCCAATGGCTCAACAAGATGTAATCCCATTCTTGGCACTGGAGGTTATCCTTGGTGACAAAAGATGTCTTGGTACATTGTCTCCTCTATTATTTGGTGACTCCATTTAGATTCCTTTCTTAGATGTAAGTATTTTAGGAAGCTTCTACAGCAATAGGTTTCCATACTTCCAGGTTTCTTGATCATGAATTGTGATGGTGTGGATTAGAGCCAGTAGGTAGATTCCAGAGCAGATTCTGTATACCCTACAGTCATATTTAAATCACCCAAGTGTATTTACTAGCCAGCATAACATGGTTGTCTTTTTATAACATTCTAACATCCATTTATTACTACTAGTCTACTTTTAATAAGAATATTAGATATGTCTATTGATAACAATGCAAGGTTATTTGAAGCAAATTCTTTAAAGCAAGAAGCACTCCACCTATGCTTTTTTTAAAGAATGAAAAGATAATTGTGTGAGAATTGGAGCAAAATGTTTTGTTTATTTTTCTGAATCTGTAGTCCTTTCTATGTGTGTCTTAATAATGCCTGGGAGTCTTAGCCAGGTGTGGTGGCTCATGTCTATAATCCCAGCTTTTAGGAGGCTGAGGCAGGAGGATTATCATGGCCACATAGTAAGTTCCAGGCTAGCCAAGGCCACAGAAGGAGACCTTGTCTCAAAAATAATAAATAATGCCTGTGGTCCTGGTGATATAATTAGGTCTGAAATATTACATTCATTCCTTTTTGCATAGAAAAAAGAGAGAACTTTGAAATTTAATTAAATTGGAGGTGGGCACTAGCGGGATAGGATTAAGTGTTTGTATCATGAGGGACTAACCTAAGTAATTATCCGAGTACTGCTTTTCACATTAAGTCATACTTGTTTTCTGATTCTGTTTTTTCAGTTTCCATAGCAAGGCGTGTTCAAGATCCATTAGCTGAGCTAGTGAAAATTGAGCCGAAGCACATTGGAGTTGGAATGTACCAGGTAAAGCAATATGGATCATTTAATTTTTGAAATCCATCAATACAAAGAGCATGTTTAAACCTGGCATTGTATTTAACCATTACTTGGAAGTAGATTTTCATTTTCAAAAGTTATACAGTTGATAGGAAGGTAGTTAAAAGTTGCAGCTATCAGGAAAAGAGAGAATACTTATTTTTCTTGTCTTAATTATTTTTAAATTAATTTAAAGATTTAAAAATTGGCTGTAGTCAGATTTAAAACTTTGAAATCATTAGGCCAGGCATAGTGGTGTGAAAACATTACAACTAGGTACTTGATTTGGAGAGCTGGTCTTTTCAACTCTGTTCTAAAAATGGAGGGAGTGTGAGCCATTGGGCTGTGTGGCTCTTTGTTTAAACCAGAATGAACTCTTGCTTGTTTCTGGCCTCCTGGGAGAAGCCTCTGGTATTTACTGTGACCTTTTCTACATTCATTTCTGTTTGGTCATTAGTAGTTTTCGGGTTTGACCCAGAACAGTCTAAAGTCCTCTAGCCGTTGCTCCAATGCCGTCATCATTGTGGTTTTTGTAGATACTGTATTTTCAATTCGTGAGGTTGCATGTATGCACCGAATGATTGAAGACAGCTGTAAATCTTGACCAATTGGAGCCATGGTGACATAAGAATGGTATAGAGAGCTTACGTCTGTGGAGGCCAGGAGACTCCTGTCAAAAGTATTCTCCTTTTTGTTGAAATTCTTTGCTAAACTGTTCATGTGATATGTACTTGAACTCCTAGCTACTCAGGAGGCTGAGGCAGGAAGAGTCCTTGAGTTTATAAGTTCAAGCCCAGCCTGGCCCATGTGCAAGACTTTGTTCCCTCTGCACCCCTAAGTAGTTTTTGTTGTTTAGTTTGGTTTTTGATACAGGGTTTTACTGTAGCCTTAGTTGGCCTGGAAGTCAATATGTAACCCAGGATGGTCTCAACGTCACGGCAATCCTCCTGCCTCAGTTTCTTAATTGCTGGAAATATACGCAATGCTGGCAAGAAAGTACTTCTTAGATCTGAAATACAGTATTTCCCACTCTAATTTTCATGGGATTTGAGTGGTGCTACATTATATTTCTTTTCTAAAGAAGGATTATATTATGTCATAAACTACCAGTAGTGGGAGAAACTCTAGAAGTCATCCAG
>CABHPP010092774.1:0-11906 GCA_902168425.1 Peromyscus attwateri | reverse complement strand
ATTCCACAAGTGTCCTCAGTAAAAATGAGCTGTACATTCCTATACTGCCTGAGTAGGTTCCCTTAATCCTGACAGAAGACTTTCAATGAAAGGTGCAAAATGATAACAGAGTCCTATGTTCTGAAGGGAAATGGCAGGGAAAAAGCGCTATCCCATCACCCATGTCTGACAGCTCATAACCACCTGTAATTCCAGCTTTGGGGGATCCAGTGCCTTTTCTTGCCTTTGAGGGCACCTGAACTCTGAACTCACATGCATATACTTGTGAACACCATACACACACACACACACACACACACACACACACACACACACTTCAAAATTTAAAATAAAACAACTTTGACCCAAACTTAGGAAAAGCATAATATGAGAAAGTGAATTAATTCTCTACAAGTGTTTCACCATTTAAAGTAATTTAAGAGGAATAAAACAAAAATTCAAAGATGAGTTAAAAAGCTGAAAATGGATAAAAGAAGGATTATGGAGTGAAGGAACTAGAGGGCTGGCAGAATATCATTAAAGAACTAATAATAAACTTCAAATGCAAGAACCCCCTGAGATAACCAGAGCAAGAACAGATTTAGAAAAAAAGAAGAAACTCAGAACTGGAAAAAGGAAAAATTCTATGCAGCGTAGCAGTGTCTTTAGGTGGAAAACCCAGAGGAACATAGCAATGTGTTCAAAGAAATTCCTTTTAAATAAAGAAACTTTCCCTGATTGAAACATAAATTTAATCTTCATATTGAAAGGGAGTGTGCAGTTCAAGGTCATTTGATTGCAGACACCTAACCCTGAGATCAGTCCTTAGTGGTAGAAGACACTGGAAAACATCTAAAAATATTAAGGACAAGGAAATACAATCCCATATTATAACCTCAAAAGGTGTGCAAAGTATCAGTGCACACCAGGCTTATGACCGAGTGGAACAGGCAGATGTCTTCACACTCAAAAGAAGCCTGAAGATCACACTACCCTTGCATCCCTCCTTTACTGCAGTCAAACCAAACCAAACACAAACCAGCAGACATATACTGCCTGTTGGTCAAGAAGTCCAGTGGGAAGAATGTGTAAAAGCTCTTGGGTGAACAATTAAATTAATTTTAAGTCTATTTAATAACTATAAAATATATGTTGGTGATATAGAAATGCCACTAAATATAAGAGAGAGATGGAAGAAAGGACAAAGAAGAGGCTAAGGTCTTTATTGTGGTGGGGATGCTACTGATGGAATATATCAAAAGATTTCAAGACTAAAATTATGATCTCAATATCTTACTATTTTAACAATTGTTTCTTAACTCTTAATTGTAGATTATTCTATTATGAAATGATATACCTGTTCTGAGTGCATTTATTTGAAGTTTAGCAAACCATTCCAATTCATGTCAGCTTCATTTCTCTTCTTTCTACTTCCAAACTTACTTATAAAAATACCATGTATAATATATTAATAATGGTTAAAAATGTTTTGGGTGATTTTTTTTATAAACTCTTTACTTTTCTGCATTTTTTATAGCCTCTTCTTTACTTTACTTGAAATCATCATAATGAGCAAGTGTTATATTTAGAAGATCAATAAACTAATTTTTTGTTTAAAAATGAACAGGAAAGATAAAAACAGAGAGACAATTTAAGTTATTCAGCAAACTGATTTTGAGCCTAATAAGCACAGTGTTGTAATTTAATTATATCTCAGACTTAAGATTTTTCTCTGGATTTGGATAAATCTCATCTCCAAATTCCAGACAAGCGCCTCCATTTGAAAATCCTTTGATTCTGTAAACAGAATTTAGCATGCAGAATAAATCCCAGCATTTAAATTACTCACTTGGATGCTAAATCAACAACGTAGATGGGATCCAGGGTTGGAGCCAGAGAAAATAATGAAGGTTTAAGAATGAGAATTATTACATTATTTTTAAGAAAGAGAATTGCTTTAACTTTCATAAAGCCATCGTTCGTTCTCTTTCTTCTACTCAGTCTCACACCCATTGCATTTGAGTTGGTCTTTACGTCTTTTGGAGGTGATAGGCAGACTAACATTTAACAAATGCTTTCCTATACATGGATGTATGCTGATGCCTGTAGGTAAAAGGCAGCCTATAGAACACAGGCTACTGAACTACATATGCTTTTAAAATTACATGCTCATACAGGCGATTGCATAGCAATTCTCCCCACAGCTCCTCACAACCTTTAGCACAATATAGAGATTTCCTAAAGGCACAAAAACAGGCACATTTTCATGGGCATTTTGTTTTAAGAATCATAGAGAATAAATACCTTTATACATACTCACTTAGCATAATAATCAGTTTTCTTGATATTCAGATGTGGGAAACAAAATAAAGCCCCTTCAGCAATGTCCATGTCATAATCTCAAAATTTTGTAGATGTATGACATTAGTAAGAGTAATTTGAGTTTCAGGTGGAATTAAAGTTGTTGATGAGATGACCTTGTGATACAAAGATCACTATAGATTTTCTGGGTGGGGTTAGTGTTATCATAAGGGTCATGTAAGTAAAGAAGGAAGGCTAAAAATCAGTGTCACAGTGATGCAATGAAAGAGACTCAGGCCTTTGCTTCCAGCTTTGAAGAAGGAAATGGACACCACCTAAGGTGCTCATTTCTAGAAGATGAAAAAGGGCACATGAAATGTCTAACCTAAAGACAGCAGCAGGATTTTATCCCTATTGAGAGTGTGGTGGTTTGAATGAGCCAAGGCACCATAGGCTCATATGTTTGAATGCTTGGTCCCCGGTTGACATAATCTGGGAAGGATTAGGAATTGTGGCCTGATTGGAGGAGGTGTGCCACTGGGGGTGGACTTTCAGGTTTCAAAAGCCTGTGACATTTCAGTTGGTTTTCTCTATGTGTCTTATAGTTGTCTCAACATATAAGCTTTGTGGTGGTTTGAATAGGTTTGGCCCGCATAGACTCATGTGTTTGAATGCTTGGTCCATAGGGAGTGGCACTATTAGAAGGTGTGGCCTGCTAGAGGAAGTGTGTCACTGTGGAGGCAGGCTTTGAAGTCTCCTATGCTCAAGCCATAACTAGTGTGACAGCTCACTTCCTGCTGCCAGCAGATCAAGATGTAGAACTCTCAGCTACTTCTCCAGCACCATGTCTTCCTGCATGCTGCCATGTTTGTCGCCATAATGACAACGGACTAAACCCCAATTAAATGCTTTCCTTTGTAAAAATTGCTGTGGTCATGGTGCCTCTTCAGAGCAATAGAAACCCTAAGACAAGCTTTTAGCTAGTGCTCTAGCACCATACCTGCCTGCTGCCATACTTCCCACCATGATGGTCATGAATTAAGCCCCTGACACTGTAAGCAAGTTCCCAATAAACTCTTTCTTCAGTGTCTTTCTTCATAGTGTCTCTTCACAGCATACCAAAAGTAACAGAATATATATTAAAAGGGGGTTTATTCAAGGGGTTCACAGGGCATAGTCTGAGTAGTCCAACAATGGCTGTCTCCTGATGGAAAGGCTAAAGATTCAGTAGTTGTTCAGTCCAAAAAACTGGATGTCTCAGCAGTCCCAATCTGATGCTGGAGTCCCAGAGAAGTCCCAGATAGCTGCCAGTCTTCAATGTGCATTGGAATCCCAAAGAAGTAGGTTCAAATGCCAGCAAAGGAATGCCTCAGCAACAGGTTGGATGAACTTGCCAGTGAGAGTGAAGACAACCAGGCAAAAAGCAAAAAACTTCCTTCTTCCATGTCTTTTTCTATGGGTTGTCACCAAAAGATGTGGCCCAAATTTAAGGTGGGTCTTCTCACCTCAAATGAGCCAATCAAGAAAATCTTTCCCATCTGTACCCAGCTGCTTGGATTTTAGTTGATTCCAGATGGAGTCAAGCTGACAATCAAGATAAGTCATCCCTCCCCCTGATCTAATTCTTCATGGAAATGCACTCAAAGACACACCAAGAGGTGTGTGCTTTACTAATTTCCTTGGCATTTCTCATTCCAATCAAGCTGACAATCAGGATTAGCTGTCACAGCAAGGAAACGCTACAAGAAAGAAAAAAAAAAAAAAAAAAAAAGAATTCTCCAGGCAGATACATGGCTGCTTAATATCAGGAAAGTTGAATGGCAAGTATCAAGCTCTAGGACAGGGGATGAATAAGGGCCATGAATGGGCATACCAACTAGTTGTAAAAGAATCTAATTAGCAAAGAAAAGGTACCTAGCAAATTATGACTGAAGTAAAAAAACGTTTAGCCTAATTTGATGCTGTTAATCCACAGATGCCTCTTACCCAGAAATGGGGTTTATGTAAGTAAGACAGAGTTGAATGGGCCCACCCCATTCAACTGAGACCTGGTAATATGAGCAGGACCTGGACTCATCGTTACCCGCTTACTGCTGTCAAATGTAATTCCCCTGAGCTTTATTCTGTCGAGTTTCCTGGGTGAAAAGAAACTTAAGCAGATCAACGTTGGAGGCAGCATTACATTACAGATACATTGCTTAGCCTTCATTGCTGGTGGATTTAGGTTGTTCTTCATTTGTTGTTTTTGATACAGAGTCTCAATTAGGTAGCCCAAGCTGGCTTCACGTTTGTAATCCTCCTGCTTCAGCTTCTAAAGTGCTGAGATTACAAGCCATTCACTCCATGCCCAGTTCCACTGCTGTTTTAGTTTTGTTGTTTTTAACACCTACACAAGAAGACAGGACAAGATGCTCTAGACCTTAAAGCAACAATGTTTTCCTTTAGCACATGTTCTTGTCTGAAACCTTTGTGGAAGGGATTTGTCTTGAAGGTGTGGTTTGAAAAAAACCTTAGGTGGTGGTTACATGCTACCTCCTGCCCACATCATACCACCAGAGGGAATGCTTCCAAATACCATGTTGAAAAGACTTACATAGAAAGAATTCTGAGCACTCAGCATGGCAAGCACCACAGAGAGACAGTTCACACTGCAGGAAACCAAAATCGGAGACGGAACTCACCAGCCAGAAAGTAAAAGAGAGCAAAAAGCACAGACATGTGCTGTGGGATGTTCTCTATGCTGTGAATGTGTTGCTCTGATTGGTTAATAACGTGCTGATTGGCTAGTAGCCAGGCAGAAAGTATAGGCGGGACAAAGAGAGAGAAGTCTGGGAGGAGGAAGGCTGAGACAGAGAGATGCTGCCAGCCACCACGTTGAGAAACAGATGTTAAGATACCGGTAAGCCACGAGCCATGTGACAACTTATAGACTAATAGAAATGGGTTAATTTAAGATATAAGAACAGTGAGCAAGAAGCCTGCCACGGCCATACAGTTTATAAGTAATATAAATCTCTGTGTGTTTACTTGGTTGGGTCTGAGCGGCTGCAGGACTGGAGGGTAAGGGAGATTTGTCCTGACTATGGGCCAGGCAGGACCAGGAAAACTCTAGCAACAGACATGTGCTAAACATTGGGTACAGAATCCGAAATGAGAGATGTCCAGTGCCCACCACCTCCCTGCCACACCACTGCCTGGAGAAGCAAGCAATGAACCCATGGGAAGAGCACTGTAGAAGTTGACTCTAACACGCACCTTGAAAGAAAAACAGCTCAGGTCAGGGACACAGCTCTGGAGAAGGGATGCAGGAATCCTGAAGTTGAAAATTATGGAATGCTCATCTCTCACCCCCTGCCTTTGCCCCATGGAGCAAAGGACCCCCAGGAAGAGCTGAGCAGAGTGTGGAAAATGGTACAGCATACTGATCCCAAGCAGAAGCAACTGTGAACACAGCCGCAGAAGTCTGTTAAAGAAATTCCCACCCCAACTCCTGACCCACTCTTGGGCATGTGGAGCACAGGAAGTCTGTGATGGAAACTGGTACGTCCCCCTGTGTGTCAAACTTGTAGAGGATACAAGTGAAGTGTGCAAGCATCTACTTTTTCTGCTAACACTGGGAATGCTGACAAATCACCATAGTTATTACAGCACCAGCTCTTCTCCTGAATATACATCCAAATGAAGACAACCTACCAGAAAGGCTGACATGAGATAAAATGTGCAAAATAAAGTGAGAAAGGGGGGAAATTACAAGCAAGAAGACACATAACACTTCAACAGATGCAAGAGACATATCTAAGAAACACACACACACACACAAAATGAGACAGCATTCCACTATGACATCCCCATAAGCTCTAAGTGTCTCATCACAGGAAAACCAAGATAAATAAAGGATTGGAGGGGCAGAAAATTGTTTCTGAGTCCTATGTTTCCACAGCCAAGCACTGAGCTGAGCTCTGGGAATCCAGTCAAAGAAAGGGAGGAGGGACTATATGAGCTAGGGGGGTCAAGATCATGATGGGGAAATCTACAGAGACAGCTGAACCAAGCTCATGGGAGCTCACAGACTCTAGACCAACAGCTAGGGAGCCTGCATGGGGACTGACCTAGGCCCTCTGCATGTGGGTGACAGTTGTGTAACTTGGTCTGCTTGTGGGGCCTCTAGCAGTCTGACCAGGATCTGTCCCTGGCACCTGAGCTGGCTTTTTGGAACCTCTTCCTTATGGTGGGACGCCTTGCTCAGCCTTGATGGGGAGGGGGGCCTTAGTCCTTGATATGCCATGCTTATTGGCTCCCATGGGAGGCCTTACCCTTTCTGAGGAGTAGGTGGGGGTGGGAGGGAAGAACAGGAGGAGAGGAGGGAGGGGAAACTGTGATTGGTATGTAAAATAAATTTAAAAAATTGAATAATAAAAAAAATATCAAAAAGAAGACTCAAATAAATCACTAAATTCAGGACCTAGACAAGAAAGTAACCAAAGTGGGTGAAAGAGATAGTAAATCAGAGGAAAAAAAATAAAGTGTACAGGGAAGAGTCAGTAGTGAAATTGACATGCTAGAGAAAAATGAACCATGTTTTGGCAGCTGGACTAGAGAGATGGCTCAGTAGTTGAATGCACTTGAGTTTGAAAGAGCTAAGATATAATCAAATGCCTTAAATAATCTTTTCAATAAAATTATAAAAGTCTACAGAATGGCAGAATCTCCCTCCTACAGAAAGAAATAACTGTAGGAGCACAGAAAGTGTTTAGTACCCTAAAAAGACCTGACCAGGGAAGAACCTCTCCATAATGTATCATTGTCAAGCTATCAAAAATAGGGGCCGAGGAAGGAAGTGGCTCCACATGAACTTAAGAGCACTTGTGATTTCCCAGGGGCTAGGAGTTCAGTTCCCAACACCTACATGATGCTAGCAAACTCTCAATTCCAGTTCCAGAAGCTCTGCCTCTCTTCTAGTCTCCATGGGCACTTACGTACATGGTATACAGACGCACAGACGTGCATCCATACACATAACATAAAAATAAAATCTTAAAAAATAGGTCAAAAATGTAAAGAACTGAAGAGATGGCTCAGTGGTTAAGAGCACTGGCTGCTTTTGCAGATGACTCAGATTCAACTCCTAGCGTGGTGGTTTACAGTCATCTGTAACTCTAGTTCCAGGGGATCTGGTACCTACTTCTGGCCTCTGAGGGCACCAGGCACACACAGAGTACACATACATACAAACACACAGAGAAAATCTTCACACCAATGCACATAAAAATAAAGTTAAATGAATTTTTAAAAAGAAAAAATTCATGCATATAAAATAATAATTAAAGAATCACACATACGAAGCACAGAAACAGTAATACAAGCTGTAAGAAAAAAATGCTAACTAATACTAGCTACTATACTGTCTTAGTCATTCTGTTAGTCTAGAGAATCTTGACTAACGCATATACAGAGGCAGAAACATCAGAATAACGTTAGCTCTGGCATCAGCAACCCGAAAGCCCAGAAATTTTGGAATCATAGATTGCAAACCCTGCAAGCAAGTAACAATCAACCAAAATCACTCTACCCAGCAGTTATCTGTTAAAATGGATGGAGAAATAAGAATGTCTGAAGACAAACACAAGTGTGAGGGATCATCTTGATTGCCAACTTGACTATACCTGGAATCAGCAAAAACCAAAGTAGCTGGTCTCACCAGTGTCCTTGATTGGCTCAGTTGAAGTGAGATGACTCACTCTAAATCTGGGCCACACCTGGTGGCAGCCCACCTAAAAGGATTTGGAAAAAGGAAGCTTTTGCTTTTTGCCTGCTTGCCCTCACTCTTGCTAATAAGTTCATCTATCCTGTTGCTGAGGCATGTCTTTTCTGGTATTAGAACCTGCTTCTTGGGATTTCCAATGTTGTAGAACTGAAGACCAGCTGAGACATTCAGCCTCATGGACCAAACAGTGACCAGAGTCATCCGGAGACAGCTACTGTGGAACTAGCTGGACAGTAATGTATATAGTGTGCATGTGTTTGTATGTATTTATGTATTATATATACATATATATTATATATACATACTGGCTGTCAATTCTGTTCCTTTAGAGAACTCTGACTAATACAGTAAGACATTCATGACATCTAAGCCAAAATGGCAGAAAATTCTTAAAGACATACTATATGCACATGGGAGGAGTAAAACAGTTTCATCCATGAGAACACAGGAAAGAATGCATTAGATAACACGGGAGAAGTGGAAAGGAAAGGAAAGGAGAGGAGAGGAAGGAAGGGAGGGGGGGAGGGGAGGGGAGGGGAGAGGAGAGGAGGCAAACCAGAATGAATATATTACTACCAGGAGTTGTCATCCACCATGCATACATATGTAAAACATAAGTTAGAACAAAACAAAACAAAAATCAAAAAACAACTTAGTGCCACTTTTAAGCATTCATTTCCAAGTTTCAAATAAAATCCTAATAAGACTTAAGTGATTAAATAACTATTCAAATCATTCAGCTAGTTAGTAGTAAAGCTGGCGCTCAAATAAAATTCTGTTGGATTCAAATGTTTACTTCCTTATTTTTGACACTATTCTGCCTTACTACTGTAATCACCTGGTATAAAGTAACAACACTACAAAAATGTCTTTGACCAATTAAACACTCAGTGTGTTACAGACTAAGAACATTAAAACAAAATGGCAAGGGAAAGGTGGAAATGGAACATCTGGTTTCTTCAAAGCAACTGTAGTGGAAAGTAGCTGCAAGACTGCCATGTTTGGCTAACACATGTGAAGGAATGTGGGGCCATCCAAGTAGTCACTGTGGGAAGATGTGCTCACCTGAGTGACATCACTGTTGCTATAGCACGTCTTCAGATCTGCTCTGCGTCTGATCATTCTGGGTACACAAGTAACTGCTTTATTTTAGCAAAACAAATGGAAAATAATCTATCTCATCTATTTGTGTGTGTGTGTGTGTGTGTGTGTGTGTGTGTGTGTGTGTGTGTGTGGTTGCTCACAGCTCACCTGATTAGATTCAGGTCACCTTTGGACTTTTTGCTATATCAAATCTAATCTTAGAAGACATATTTGTGAATATTGCTATAATGCTACCATTCCCTAAAATTGTGATTCAGGTTCTGAACATAATTCTTAAAGAGAATGTTAAAATTTGTTTGGCACTATGGAAGTAAACTAGGGTAATCAATGACTTAACTAAGCACTGACAGTCTTTCATAGTAAATCTTTTTAATATTCCACTATGAATACACTTCAAAGTGAATACTCCTCTGCACTCAGTCTGCTCACTTGAGAATACAAGAAAAGCTAAGCATGGTGGTCCATACCTACACTCCTAACATTCTGGAGGCCTGGGTAGGAAGATCAAAAGTTCAAGGCCAGCCTGGGTTACCGAGGAAAGAAAAAGAAAGGGGAGAGGTACTTGGATTTACATTTTGGTTAAATTTTAAAAAACTTAGTACATGTAAATTACTTCCCAATCCAGTCATTTCAGCAGATCATCTAACCCCCACTAGTCACCTGGCCATAGGTGGGATTTCAGGGTCTCTCACTCAAAATTTTCTAAAGTGGCTGACATTCCAGGTCATACAAATAATCCAGGCAGATTGCATTTACAGAGAACCTGCAACAGCAGCAGACATGTCTGTTTAAGTTTTTTTTTTTTTTTTTTGGTTTTTCGAGACAGGGTTTCTCTGTGTAGCTTTGCACCTTTCCTGGAACTCACTTGGTAGCCCAGGCTGGCCTCGAACTCACAGAGATCCGCCTGCCTCTGCCTCCCGAGTGCTGGGATTAAAGGCGTGCGCCACCACCGCCCAGCGATGTCTGTTTAAGTTTTAAGTGACAGAATATGCAGCTAAATATGTCAAGAGTAAAAAGAAGTATTTTTTTTCACATATAACAAAAAGTCTAAGGACAGGCAGTCAAGACACTGTATGCCCACATAGATACCAGACACCCAGACAGTTCATCTCTTTCTTCGCTATCTTATAGAGACTGGATTTCCATTTGTTTATTTATTTATTGGTTTTTGGAGACAGGTTTTCTCTTTGTAACAGTTCTGGCTGTCCTGGAATTCACTCTGTAGACCAGGCTGGCCTAGAATTCACAGAGATCCACCTGCCTCTGCCTTCCAAGTGCTGGGATTAAAGGCGTGTTCCACCACCACCCAACTGGATTTCTTTTTACACAAGTCCTTCTTGATTGCAAGATAGCTGCTCCACCTCCACACATCACATACCAATCCAAGCAGGAAGACGGCAGTGGGGCGAACAGACAGGATACTGTAGCCATTACCTTTGTTCTTTCATCTTTCATCAGGAAGGCAAAAGTATTTCTAGAAGACCCCCAGCAAATATGTATTTGATGTGTCAGACTATGCTAAACAGCCATTACAAGCTGCAAAGAAAACTGGGAAATTAAATATTCAATTTTCCAGTCACTGAATGAGAGTTAAGACGAAGAAGGAGGAAGTTGAGAATTCATGTTGAGTTAGCCAAATTATAATGTCTGTCTCAACGGGCTGACGTTTTACTAGGCAGTGTGTTTTCACACTTCGTATCGTTAAATCATCACAACTGTGGGAGTTGGTCTTTGTTCTTTTAATTTTATTAAAGTGGCAAGAGTAATCTAGAGTGGTTAAGAAAATTGCTCAAGGAACCCAGCTCACAAGCACTGGCATCAGTTTCTATAGGACTCAGGAAACACTGTTAAACGTGGGTAGATAAACATAACAGCATGCAAACAAGTGCTTTCTCAAGGGCTGAGCTTTGAGCTCCCCAGAGGCAGCACACAGGCCTGCCTTTACATCCTTACACACTGATCCTGTCCTTACTTGGAGACAAACAAGGTCGCTTGGGATTAACCACTCTATTCCATTAGTTACCAAAGCTCTCTCATGACTCCCAACATTCCCCTATTGGTGAGAGATTTACAGACAGTGAATTACTCACTTAATACCTAGCCTATTTATGTTCCAGACTTGATTTGCTTTTATTGATCATGATGTAGTCCTTGATGTATGCCAAGGAAACTAGTTCGCCCTCTGTTTTTCCCTGCCATAGATAGAGAAGAGCCTTAAATAAATCTCACTAATCATGTTAGTAAAAACAGAAAATAAGGCACATGGCCTTGTTCAGGTATTAAATAGCTTCTTTTCAAAGTTGTTGTAATACTACCATATAGATATTATAGAATAAGCCCTATCTTTTGCTAGGATAAACAATTTCACAGGATTGTAGGGTTTTTTTTATTACTATTATCTGTTTTAATGTATCTGGTTTTTCTTTGGGCTTGATATTACTTTTACTGCCTGGAAAAATTTCAGTTTACATTCAGATGTATAATTCTTGCAAATGAAGTACAGTTACATTCACATTATGCTCACCATCTGTGGAGTGAGTTCAAAAACCTTAATACTTTCCAACTGTGTTAACTTCTCCCAGGTGTGACGTGAAATTTCACAAAGTTAACACATTTAGTATGTAGATCCAATGGGGTTTCTTTTTTTGAAAACCACATTTAAAATTATTTGATAAAAGTTCTGAATTCATTGTTCATCTCTATAGTCTACTAGTCAAAATATCAAAACAAACCATTCTCCCAGTCTCTCTCTGTCTCT
>CABHPP010092773.1:0-19943 GCA_902168425.1 Peromyscus attwateri | reverse complement strand
ATGGCAACAGTAAAGAGTATATAGGAAAATTAAAGATATAAAGAAAGAAACAATTGATGTTATTGGAGCCAATGATAAAGAAATTTGGGCTGGATCATTTCAGAAAAAATAAGTGTATCAATCACTAGGTTATTTCTACTGAATAGAATACTGGGAACAAGAAGACATGGGAAAAATTGTGACAAATAGAAGCTCCACACTTCATTCTATGTATTTAAGACACTAGTGTGTTATTGTTTATTTTTTACTCTTTTTGGGGGGCCCACCACTCAGCTCCCAAATAAATTACTCATGGAGGCTTATTCTTAATTATGAATGCCCAGCCTTAGCCTGGCTTATTTATTGCCAGCTTTTGTTGTTGTTGTTTTGTTTTTCAAGACAGGGTTTCTCTGTGTAGTTTTGGTGCCTTTCCTGGATCTCCCTCTGTAGACCAGGCTGGCCTCAAACTCACAGAGATCCGCCTGGCTCTGCCTCCTGAGTGCTGGGATTGAAGGTGTGTGCCACCACTGCCCAGCTCTTGCCAACTTTCTTTAACTTAACTTATCCCATCTTCCTTTTGCCTCTGGGCTTTTTCTGTTTTCTTACTTCTATAAATCTTATATTTATTCCATGGCTTGTTGTGTAGCTGGGTGGCTGGCCCCTGGAGTCCTCTTCCTTCTCTCACTCCTAGATCTCTCTTCCTCCCAGATTTCTCCTTCTTTTTATACTCTCTGCCTGCCAGTCCCACCTATCCTTTCTCCTGCCTCACTATTGTCCATTCAGTTCTTTATTAGACCAATCAGGTGTTTTAGACAGGCACAATAACACAGCTTCACAGAGTTAAACAAATGCAACATAAATGAAAGTAACACACCTTAAAATAATATTTCCCAACCTTAATGACAATTGAGGCTTTGATCTTATTCATGCCATTGAGATTTCTGTGAATTCAGAAGCATAGGCTGATTTTGGAATGGTAGCTAAGTTCTGCTAAATGTGATATATGTAAACCCTAAAAATCACATGATACATTAGACCAATGGAATTTTTGTAAAGAACAGATTTGCCACTTCAATATTTATTAACCAATAAGATATATAAAATGCAACTGGTGGCCTTGAACTCACAGAGATCCATCTGCCTCTGCCTCCCAGGTGCTGGGATTAAAGGTGTGTGCCACCATTGCCTGGCCTTGTGGCTAACTAGTGGTTTAGCTCCACACTCTGATCTTCAGGCAAGCTTTATTTGTTAGATCACAAACAAAATATCACCACACATAGGAAGATTTGCAAAGTGAATCAAGTTTACTGGATTATGCCTCAAATATGTCCTTGCTTCTTATCTCCCTCACTTCAGTAACAGATTGAAGGACCAGATCATAAATAGATGTACTTTCTTTACCACAAGTAAATGAAGCATCATTATAAGCCATAAATTTGTTGAATGTCATGCCAAATCCATTAGTCCTCTTCCTTAGATCATGCCATATAAGCCCAAATGAGAGCCTTTGATCAACAAAATCATAGGGTTTAATGTGGAGTGATGAAAATGCCATCAACAGATTACAAGTCTATTGGGTTAGTTAGGGATTATTATGCTGTTTCAATTTGGAAGTCATGATAGGAAAGAAAATTAAGGGCTGAACAATATATTTTCTAATTTACTAATTTTTGTCTATGCCATGACTATAATGACTATCTTGTACCACATTCTATTTTTCTAGCTTCAATCAATTTTTTGGACTCACCACAAGAACCAGGTATAAAATCAACATTTGAAGAACAAAAAAGTCATGGTAATGATGAAAAATCACAACATGAGGTGCATGACTATTACGATTTAAATTTTTCTTAAAGATTGTTTTCATTGATAAATGATGTCCATAGTCATATGAAGTTTTCTTTTTTATCTTCTTATAAAATCATTAGATCACAATTTAGTATTTAGTTTTGACCTCCTTTTACATAGCTGTGAAACCTATAATAGCCACACATATTTAAAAGACTGGTTAAATTTAATACTTATGAATAGCAATCGAAATTACAAGCAGATGAGCAGTTTCTTTCCTGAGTTAGATTCCAGGTAAAGAGTCTTCATTCCTAATTGCACATGATTTATGTTTTCTTGTTATCTGTTAGTATTGCAAAGCTTGAAGTTTCAATTCTTAAGTAGGCTCTCTACTTGTCTTCAGTGTCTCTGTCATGGTAGAGAATAGGATGTATTAACAACCCCATCACATATATAGAGAGAGATAATATCATTCAGAATGTGAAATTTGTTATGCAAAAATCAAATTGCTGACTTGTTTTTATTTAAACAAATAAAATCAGCAAATATTATAAACATATCACTCCTGACTTTATTGGCATTAGACCATATCAGAACTAGGCACAACATAGAATGTATATATAAATATATAGTCCTATATGAGTTTCTGATTTGCAGAAAACCTTTTAAAGACCGATGCTACTGAAATTGCAACTGAAATTTGAAGCCTTCCTGAAGACACTTTAATATTATTATATATAATAATATTCATTATTAAGTAGATGCTATTCTGGAAAACAATGAACATGGCAGATGAAGACATATCCTAGAGTTTAAGAGCAAAATAAGTAACATGTTTCATAAGAAGAGAGTTTATATTTGTAGTGGAGTAGTAATCAGGTGGGAAATTTGTACTGAAATAAATCCTTGTGAATATGGACAAGAATGTGAACATGAAGCTGCCAACTAAAGGAGAGAGAGAGATACACATGAAATTCTATCAGGATGACAAATGGAAAAAATGTACAGTGGTAACATGTTTCCCGTTGGAGGCTTAGCAACATGGAGTTGCCAGAAAGTTGGAAGAAACAGAGATGTCAATACAGTCATTGTTTTCCCACTTCGTATGAAAAGTAAAATGTGCAAGCAAAAATCTGTTGTAGTACACACATTTAATTGGAGATGTCTGCAAAATTCCATCCTTATTAGTCCCTAGCATGAGTGTTTAAAGTTCTCTGAATTGATAACAACCTACCTGTCTGTGTTGTTTAATGTTAGAATATCTTTATTTAAACATATCCCTAAAAAATCCATAAAAATCTATCAGTTTATATTACCAGATTTCTTTACAGTTCATCTGATCTGTAGCAGCTACTACAAAGTTTGCACTGAAAAATTTCATATATCTTGAAACTTCTTTTCATTTTTCTACTTTAGACAATAAATATGTCATTGCATATTTTCTGAATAATTAATATTGTATCATAGCTAATTAATTTATAAGTATTTTCTAAAATTAATATTTGTAAAAATTTTTGTTTTCTGTGGAATGAAAATAACATTTATGAATTTTGAAGTCAGTTCTTCATTTAATATGTACGTGGGTTAGTCTTTTGTTTACAAATATATCTCATCTGAACTTCACTGTCTTATTTACATAGACAGAGACTCAATGAGGATAAAAGTTAGATATTAATGATGCAAGACGTTTGATCATTTTTTCAAATTTCTTGATTTTGATTTCATGTTTCTTTAATTTTCTATGTAATTAATATTTGAAAAAGGATTGTGAGGTTTTCTGGGAAATGGATTAGAGCATTTTTATCTAGCTAGTCTTTGATACATATTTTTACAGCATATGTTGAAGCGGTCCAGGCCCAAGGGTATTTACTATGGTAAATTTGAAAAATATAGAAGAGCCAGAAACCAAGTAAACGTGGAGAAGCAAAGTAAGAGCATTGCATTATAAAACGAAAGCCATTTGGCTGAGTGCTTCTTTGACAACGAAGGAGCTAAGTGTCCCTCTACACAAAAGAAAATCAGTTATGAAATATTTATGAATTTATATATGCATTAAGTGACAGTGATTTGTATATCTCAAATCAAACCCAGGTTCAGTAGATGGCAAGAAATCATAAAAATCCAAGCAGAAATGAATGAAATATAAACAAAGGAAGAGTGGGTATATCGGGGTTTTATTGATTTTATGAGTGCTAAGACATAAGGAATAGTGGAGTCATGGGAATGATGATTAGGAAAGGTAGAGGGAAGGAGAATTACATGAAGGAAAACGAGGTAGGTGTATATAAGGGATACTGTAATACCCATTTATTTAGAAAAAGAAGTCTCAGAGTATTATATATGTGGGGTAACTATAAATCAACCTGCTAGTACCGCTACGCGTTTCAGAGGCACAACTAAATATCACTATGCTTTTTTTGTGATATGCTCCTCAATTCTTAGGAAGACAAAAAGGATACAAGAACCAGGCCATACATCGCTACTTTTTACATTACTTGAACATAATTATGCATGATCTTCTCTACATAGTTTTGATACAGTGTCATACATTGTAACTACTTCTCAAAATATTATCACACAGGATAGAATACAGAAAAATACACATAGATTTAAGTCCATTAAGAGAATATCAATTTGAAAACATACAAATACTGCTTCAGAGAATGTTTTAAAAACAGAGGTGATGATACAGAGGAACAGAAAAAGAGACAGACTACAACTTACATAAACTTGGAGTTAATGATGAGGACATAGGAGAGAACTCATTTCAAAAACCCTATATTACCACTGCTGCATAGATGACCATTAATGAGATGGAATGAGGTAAATGTTAAAAGCCTCTGTCACTCACTTCCTGTCTACAAACACTGTACAGCAACTATTAGGGTTATTAGAATCTTAAATCTTAAATATTCACATGGGCAAAGCAAGCTCAGATACTCTGACCTTGAGTAAGACCTTGCTAGGGAGCCTCTGTGGGACCCCACAGTGGTTATTATATTGACATGAATTTAAAATGTTAGATATAATTAAGTATTTACAATTTTATAGCTGCATTTCCTCTTTGAAAGCTTAATTATCTTTTACATGATTTTAGTTTGATAAACAAACAAAAACCCACTCACCCATTTTATGAAGTTAAAATTTGTTTATTCTAGCTGGGTGGTGGTGGCACAGGCCTTTAATCCCAGCACTCAGGGGGCAGAGCCCAGCGGATCTCTGTGAGTTCAAGGTCACCCTGGTCTACAGAGCGAGATCCATGACAGGCACCAAAACGACACAGAGAAACCCTGTGTCAAAAGAAAAAAAAAACTATTTATTCTACATATTGTTAGTGGTCTATGCCTGTATCTGAGACAAGTGATTCCTTTATCAAGGGTCTTGAGGGATCCTGTATAGGAAGAACTTGTGTATTTAGTTATATGTGTGCTTTAATTGCACTTGATAATCCATTCTGTGAGTTGGCTACTAGATGTGATTTGAGTTCTAGTTTGTATTCTATCACAGTGCCTCTGGTCATTCACAGTATCTGGTATGTAGTTGGGATTTATATGCTACAATATGGTGAACTGCATCCTCCTGTCTCTTCCTAACCTGCAAATCTGTTTCACAAAATATCCAATGACTTTCACAAACATTTATTACCTCCATTATGTTCATAGTTCCTTTTTTGTTCATTTGATTTTCATCATTTTAATTTGATATTTTCTCTTCCAATTAATAGTTAGTTATGGTTTTGGCACTTAGTTTGTGTACTTATTTAGCATCAGGAGTGGGAAATTGTCTCAAGGGCTTTTCACATGCTATCCATATCCTTAACCATTGAACTAAAAACTGTACTCATTATTTAGTTTCTCCATGACCTGGTTACACATAAGAAGCACATGTTCCTGAAAATGCAAATGAATTCCATCAACATAGGTGCAGTGAAAAGAAAGGTCAATCTGAAAACATACAACTTACTCATTCTATGCAGCACAAGCATATCCTATTTGATAATATAATGACAGTGTGTTTTCACCAAGGGATCTCAGTTTATATTGACATTCATCAATTGATGTTTTTTCTGTATTGTTTTCTAATCAAATTCCAGGAGATATTTTTAAAGCATTCTGTGAATTAAAGATTACATCATTGCTATAGATGTTTATTTACCTCAATATTATTTTTCTCCATTTTCATTCATGCCACTCACAGTCAGTGTTATCCTCAAATCAAAATAATAATCACTGGCATGAACTGACTTTAGAGTATAGTAGATGTGATTCTAGTTAAAATACACCATGTAGGCATCTGACACTGAACTTTTAATTTGCAGAAAACTGTTAGAAGGACCTATTGTGGGAATAGAGTGATCTGAGCTTGAGTCTCAACAAAGCTTTTCAATTCCTTTGAGATTGAATAGTCTTTCAGAAGTTCTTGCCATCAAATCAGACATAGAAGTCACAGCCAAGTTCTGCTCATTTCCTTAGCCTTGACTCATTTTCCATATATGGAATATCTAGGTACTATCAGAAAGTAAGGCAATGAGTATTACAGACATGTCTATGCTTTTCTTTGATAAAAAAAAAAGTAATCAGAAAACACATCTTAAGTGATTAAAACAAATAATTCTGAAGCTATAGCATTATTGAACACTACTGAAAATTATTCAATTTTTCTATTACAGTGAAAATTAGAAAAAGCACAAATTTATATTCAGGACAAAAACGTTTCCTTGTGAGGAAAGACTTAGAAACAACAGTGTCATAATGGGTAAAGAAAAGAGAAATAATATCTGTTTATCATATAAGTCTTTATAATCCTAGATGGATGAGGGAACATGCATTCAGAGAACCAAGTCTATTACCAACACACTCAAACACAGACTTCACCAGGAAAGTTATATGATTTCTTAATTTTAAACAGATATGCTTTTTAATTTTTTTATTATGAAGAAATTTTTTATTCATTTTACATACCAACCACAGATCCCCCTCTCTTCCCTCCACTGCCCCCCAAGCATTATCTCCCCCAGTCCATCCCCCATTCTCTCCTCTGACAAAGTAAGGCCTCCCATGGGGAGTCAGCAGAGCCTGGTACATTCAGTTGAGGCAGGTTCAAGCCCCTCCCCCTGCATCTACCTAATGAAAGCAAATGCAGAGATCTACAGCTAAGCACCAGGCCGAGCTCCAGGAGTTGAAGAGAGAGAAGAGAGATTCTATGAGCAAGAGGCATCAAGATCAACCAAACAAAACTAGTGGGAACTCATGAACTTTAGTCCCACAGATGTGGAGCCTCCATGGGACTGGACTAGGCACCCTGCATAAAACGATATGCTTTTATAGTAGGAAATAAATTTATTTTACTGCACCATGATTGTAAATCTTCATGGAACAAACCCACTGCTGATATTTGTTTTACCAGGATACCATGACAGATCTTCACTTACCAGCACAACTAAATTCAATGCCTAGGCATCTTCTAATTGAAGGATGAAAAGGTAAAGATTATGTCATCAGCAAGTCATTTCAAAGAATTTTTATTAAAATTGGGGGAGTAACATATTTTACTAGACCAAAAAGTTGCATATAAAATGTTTAGTAAGGAATATAACTTATTAGGTTGTAATACACTATTAATCTTGTGAAGTTTCCATTAAATTTTAAGTTGAGAGTATCAAGACAAAAGCTTAAATGTAACTACATGGTGGAGTGTTTGTTATCCGAGGAATTCCAAAGAATAAGCTAGTGGTATGGAAACATGACTAAGAGGTAGGAAAAGGGTGTTATTCTTTTTGCCTTCATCACTTATAAAAAGACATGAAAGATTGGAGGACTAGGTCTTAGCATAGCTTCTTTCATTTATAACAGATTATAATAAATACCAATGTCAGTCAAATATACTCACAATTTACTATCACAAAAATGTTGCTCCTTTCATGATATTGATATATAAGGCAAGATGAGAACATCAGGTAGAAGCAAGGGATGATAAACAATGTCATCAGCATTTTAGTTTCCTGAGGTTCCATTTACTAATTGTTGGGGTAGAGCCTGTACTATTACAAGCCTATTCAGAAAGTTCTCTCCCATGTCAATGACTTGAAGTATATTCCATACTTTCTCCTCTGTCAGATTCAGGGTATCAGGTCTTATATTGGGGTCTGTGATCCATTTGGAGTTGAGTTTTGTGCAGGGTGAGACAAAAGAATCTCTTTTCATTCTTCCAAATAGAGCTATGAAATTTGACCAGCACCCCTTGTTGAAGATGCTGTCTCCTTTTCAATGGCTCTTTGTAAAAAACATGTGCATGTAGAATCATGGGCTTATACCTTGTTCCTCACTTCTATTTTACTGATCAATAACTTTGTTTTAAAGCCAGTACCACATTGTTTTCATTGCTATAGGTCTATAGCATAATTTGCAATCTAGAATGGTGATACCTCTATACATTCATTTATTGTTCAGAATTGCTATGGCTATCCTGGATGTCTTGTGTTTTTGTATAGAAATTAAGATTAATTTTCTCAACCACTGTGAAGAATTGCATTGGAATTCTGATGAGGATTGCATTAAATATATAAAATACTCTCTTAGGATGGCCATTTTCATAATATGAATCTTATCTAATCTTGAGCATGGGAGGAATTTTCATCTTCTGAAATCCTCTTCAGTTTCCTTTTTCACTGTCTTGGAGTTTTTATTGTGCCAGTTTTTCACTTCAGTATATTATAAGACATTTTATTTTCTTTGAGGTAGTTGTGAATGGAACTGTTTCGCTTACTTCTTTCTTGGTACGCTTGTCATTGTGTAGAAAGGCTACTGATTTATTATGTTAATATTGTATTTTGATAATGTAATGGATTTATTTATCTGGTGTAGGAGGTTTCTAGTGGAGTCTTTTGGGTTTTATGTGTAGAATCATATCATCTGTAAATAAAGATATTTTGATATTGGCTTGTATTTTTTGTGGGGGCAGGTGTGGCTCTCCTACTAGTTTTGATATCAGGGTATAATAGGGGCTTCATAAAAAGAATTTGAAAATGTTTTTTCATTTTCTATTTTGTGGAGTGATTTGAGGAGTATTGGGTATTATTTTCATTGAAGTTCTGATAGAATTATTTGCTGAGACCATATGGTTCTAGACTTCTTATTGAGAGATTTGAAATTAATGTTTCTATCTCATTTCATATTATTAGTCTATTTAAACTGTTAATTTCATCTTTATTTAGCTTTAGTAGGCCACATATATTCATCTGTTTATTTTAGGTTTTTCCAGTTTGGTAGATTTTAAAGTATGTTGTGATTATCTGAATTTCCTAGATGTCTGATGCAATGATTGCCTTTTTGTTTCTATTTTTATTAAATTTGAATCTTCTCTCTTTACTTTGTTTAATATGGCTAAGAGTTTGTCAATCTGGTTTTTCTTTTCAAAAGAACCAACTAATTCTTTTGTGTTTTTTAATTTCTGTTTTGTTAATTTCAACCCTTATTTTGATTATGTCTTCTCATTTTCCTTTTTGAGTGTTCCTTGATCTCACTTTCCCTAGGCTTCTGGATACATAATTAATTTATTAAGTTCAGATCCTTTGAATATTTGCATGTCCTCTTAGGATAGCCATTGTGTCTTATGGATTTTTTATGATGTGCCTTAATATTCATTCACTTCTAAGAATTTTAAACTTTCTTCTCCAATTCAATTAATTATGTTTAGTGGAATCATAACCTTGATATCATTTAGTCAAATACTTGGTCTTATTTTTACATAAATATTATGTATACTTATGACACAGCTTGGCTACAGCACAAGTAATATGATAATTGACCATACTTCCAAACTCCAGTAACATTTCCCCCAGAGAAATCCTACATTAATTTACCAGTTTAGTTCTACATGGAATTCTGTCTTTATTTAGGGATACTAACATATAATTGAATTTATGTCTTTTTTAAGTTATTGTATGTTCTAAATGGGAGGTAATATGGAATGAACATCTAACATATCTTCATATTTTGAATATGGAACCTTTTGTGATCCAAATCACTAATGTACTTGCTAATTATATTTTTCTACATCTGTATATGTGCAGTAGAAGGTTAAGCTCAATTGAGCACTAAAGTTAGAAAGACAAACATTATTTCCCATAAAAATAAATTTTAAGTTTTATTTTTGGATATAAAGACTTTTTTCCAATGCTATTCTTCATTTTGTTTTTTGTTTTTTTTCAAATTCATAAACAATCAACAGAGGCCGAATTACAAAAGAAATCAGTGAAAAGTCAAAACAATCTTGAGAACAATAAAAATACTCAATTATCTGTAAGTCAATGTTAAATTTGAGTTGCTACTTATTTTCTTTTGTAAAATAATTTATCATAGGCTCAATGAAGTTTTCTTATGTATATGCCTTTATATTGATTAGTCATAATTAAAATTAATTTTAAAAATATTTAGCTGGTTAGAAACTTAGAACTTTCTTAGAATAGACAATAGTTCCTAACTAATCTTCCTCTCAGATTTGTCTTTAAGTTTTAATCCTGTACACTTCCTTTCTTTGAAAATTTTTAATGAGGACATGAAGATATGAACAATGAAGTACCTATCATCAAGTTATTCTATAGCTTTTTAAAATTTGTGACTTGTAACATTTTGTATGCCTGTGTTTTTCTAAGTTTGGAAAACATGTTTCTTTTGGTTCCAATAATATTTCTTTAAAATAGGAAATCTCCTATGATAAATTCCTTGGAAAAAATTCATGGAATTCACTATTGATATTTACTTTGCCAGAATAGCATCATGGATCTTCAACCCGGGCATAGTCCTCATGTATCAGTGGGACTAAGTCCAAGATTCACAGATCTTAATTCAGGAGAAGCTAAGTCTCATATGTCACCAGTAAATCATTGAGCGCATTTTTTTTGTTGTTGTTTTGTTTATTTAAATCAGGGAAAGCAATATATTTTACTAGCCCAAAAATTGCATATCAAATGTGTAGTATGGGTTAAGATTTATTCAGTGATAAGGTATTATACAGCTCATGAAATTTCAGTAACATTTTAGGCTGTTATTGTCAAGAAGAATGCTGCATAAGAACTACATGGTAAATTATTTTTATCTGGGTAATTTCAAGAAGTAAGAATTTGGCTAGAAAATGGGAAATGATTAAAATGATAGTATACAGTCATTGAATCATAATAATCATTGAGTAGAGTTTTTTCTGTACTGTTCATTGATAATTTTGTTTAACATATTATTGGAAAATTCCATGAATTGCAGTTTGCTTCATTTTTATACACATCTATCTAGTTTGGAATCATATCTATCTATTTTATTCTTATCGTTACTATTCATTCTCCCCCTTGTATTTAGATAGATCTTTCTTATTTTCAAAAAAGAGCATGAACCTCTTTCAAATGTATTTTACATACTTCTGAAAGTTATACATAAATCTTTGTTATATACATGGCTTGCTAAATCTTACACTTTTAAGTTATTGGTTCATAATATTAAATATAATATTTTAGATATTATACAAAGTAGTTCCTGTCATTAAGGAAGTTCCACGCATATGTAGTCTTCTATATTCTCTTTAGTGCCATACTCACCATGCCCTGGGTTTCTCCTGCTCATGCTAGTCTTGTTTTCCTCACAAATAACTACTCTTTATGGTTTTATTGTCACACCTATAATATTTTCTATTATCATCCCCTCCTTTCCTCCTCAGACTGCTCTTCCCCCTTATGGCCCCCTTCCTACACTCATACCTTACAAGCATACAGATAAAACCCTCCCCCTACTACAAATACAAATATTTATCTTGATACACGCATTTTTGTATTCCCTAGGCAAATTCACTCTAGACCTACATATGAACAAAAGAGCAAAAAATGTGCTTTTACAAACATTAGTCTAATTCTGGATCAGTTGGCTGTGGTGATATATTGTGTCCCCCAATATATTGTGCATCCTAATAAACTTATCTGGGGTTAGAGGACAGAATAGCCACTAGATAGACATAGAGACCAGAAAATGGTGGCACACACACCTTTAATCCTAGCATTCCAGAGGCAGAGATCTGTCTGGATCTCTGTGAGTTCAAGGCCACACTGGAAACAGCCTAGCATAGTGACTCATGCCTTTAATCCCAGGAAGTAATGGCAGGAGGCAGAAAGGTACTTAAGGCATGAGGACAAGGAACTATAGTTGGTTAAGCTTTTAGGCTTCTAGCAGCAGTTCAGCTGAGATTCATCCTGGATGAGGACTCAGAGCCTTCCAGTTTGAGGAAACAGGATCAGCTGAGATGTTGGCGAGGTGTGGTTAGCTGTGGCTTGCCCTGCTTCTCTGATCTTCCAGCATTCACCCCAATACCTAGCTCCAGGTTTGTTTTCATTAATAAGATCCTTTAAGATTCCTGCTACAGTTGTCTCAGCAGAGTAATCTCTATTTTCATTTATTTTGCTGTATTGCCATGGTTTATTTATTTTTATTGTGAGTAAATTTTCAGAGTGGATGTGTTAAACATTTCTTTATCTACTCATCTTTCTGAAATTCCAAGATGACTCCCTGTCTTAGCTATTGGGACCACTGTAGGAATAAAATTTGATGTGAGAATATCTCTGTGGTGTACTGAGATAGACATCAGACTATTCTCAATTGTTAGACAGTTGCTGTTTTTCTATTTTACTTGATACCATTAATCTGCTATTGCTCCCCTTCTTCCCTATGTTTTATGGCTGATATACTTCCCATTTAAAATTTTCTTATCTCTATTTTGCTCTTGCATTTTTAAACTTCCCTCCTTTACTAGATTCTGCAATTTTATAAATTCTCTCATTAGGATTCAAAAATACTTACAACATCATTTTAATCAACTGCTAGAACCAGTACAAATTCAGTAGGGTTTTTTTTTTTTACTGATTGGTTGGTTTGTTCTTTGTTGTTTTTTGTTTGTTTGTTTGTTTGTTTTTGTTTTCCTGGAATAGAAGATAGTTTACACAAAGATGAAATAAAAATTTCCCTTCATTCCAGTAATAAGATTTTATCTATAATGAGAAATTTTGCTCTTAAAGTGGGAATAGCTGAAAAATTAACAAAAGAGAGTTATAATTAAGGAAAGCTTCAAATACTTGTGTAAAAAAAGAAAAAATTTTGTAGAAGTATATTTTATTCTGTTTGTATGAAAGGATGAATTATCCCCTTCCTTTGTACATAGTATTGTTTATCTTATAGGTCCCTAAAGACAGTAAAAGACACCCATGATCTTAGTGCCTTGACTCCGATAACTGAATCATGCTCAGCAGAATGTGAGTTGCCAAATGAGAGCATGTTATTTTAATTAAACAATATAGAATTATATTGCATTAATATAAAGTTGTTTTTGCATTACAATGTTTATGCATATTACTGCTTGGAACTGCCCATGGAACCCTGCCGAGGTGTCATGCTCTTCATATCAGAATTTTCCTTGAATTAAACTAAAATGAAAAGCATTGTACACTCTTGGCCAAAATGCTATGGCCATGGCCACTGCATCATCTTTGCTGACTCTGCTTATTCCCTGTTCCTTCACAAGTTAGAGGTCATGTTACCATTATCTCTACATAGACTAGCAGTAACTCTAGAACCCTTTTCCTTGCTAAAAATCTCCTGAAACCTTTCTCACATATCTAAGTATTTCTATATATTTCTTAGAAAATGAAATTTGATCATCTTTGTCTCTTGCTCAAAAATAAGCTGTCACTTCTAAGTGCTAAAGTACGAAATATTTCACTCATCTTTGTTCCAGATACTGTCACAATGTTTCTTTTTCTGATAGGGCCTTTCAGTTTTTATATTTTGTGAGGAATTATTGATATATTTCACAGTGTGCAATGTTATTAGTTTTGACATATGTGTCTCACACATTTAATCTCCACATCAACATAGTGCAAAAGTTTACTTACCCTGTTTGTAGTTCTTTATCCAAACCACTGCCAAGGAATAGAAGTGTAGTTCACACAGCCAATGGAGGAGAACCTACAACAACCACTTTACTAAACCAGCATAATCCCTACTACATTCTAAGTATGTGTACTTAAACACACAGGTATATAGTCTCCATCCCACAACAAAGCAACTTCTCTTTTCAACAGACAGAGTTAATTATAGAAAATCACATCCAATTAAAATGCAGAGTTACAGACATCAATCCCAAAGGATGTACCTACAGAACAACTGAGAAAGAAGGGACAGCACTAGTGCAAGAGCCAAAGGATCAGGGCCTTTGCAGGGACATTGATTCTCCTAATTATGTCAGAAGCTTCACCATAAGGTCTCACCAACGTTACTACAGTGAGAATTTAATGGAACTCATTTTTGAATTCTGGTGACCACAGGTTTTCAGGTAACTCCTGCAGAATATAGTTAATTCTTCAGAGAGTACAGCTGATTGCAGTAATGTTATTAAATACTTGAATATATGTTAATATTGATATTTTAAGAAAAAAATAGTAGTTTCCTTGAAGAAAGCAATGTCATTGGTTAGGTATAGAATGATTCAGATGCTTGTATAGTCCTGCATTGCTGCCTGGTGAGAATTAGTTCCAGAATCCCTTGAACACTCCAAAACCCATGGTTACACAAGTCCCTAATAAACAATAGTGTGGTCTAGACAAATATATTTCTTGATAACCATACATGATTGTTTTTTACCTTGAGGTATTATGATACGATTTGTAAATTTCATTAATTTTAGTTTTTTCTTCTCATGTTCAAAAAAATTTTTTGAAATTAAAATATATCATTTGCCCTTTCCCTTTCCTCCCTCCAAACCTCTTCCATATAGCAATATCCCCCATGCTTTTGCAAATTAATAGCTTGTTTTTTGATTGTTATTTGTGTGTGTGCTGCTCTTTTTATTTTCTTTTGTACATTTAAACTACTTTTATTCTTTGAGAATTTCATGCATTTTTATTTAATCATATTTACCCCTAGAGTATAATTTATAAATGTGACTATTAGGATTCTTCAAAGATTCTATTTTCTTAGGTCAACTAAATAGTTTACCCTGTGTACAAACAATTTAAAATCTGTTTGATCATTAAATTTGTATTGTTTTATAAGGTAACTATTTAAAAGAACATGTTCATGATTAAATTCCTTTTAAACAATGGTGTAGCACTCTCCTTACATTTTCCATTGTTTTCATCACCCTCAGTTACTTTTATATGTATACATACAAATCATAGTCAAAAATTGCATATATATATATGTATGTGTGTGTGTTTCTTGATAAATACTTGTGTATAGTTTTTCTTTTTCTTCACATTTTGAACTGACCTCTGGTGACAGATGATAATGACTTAATTTTTTTATATGTACATACTGATGTGAACAGTAAAAACTGTTATTTAACTACTACACAAAATATACTAATTCCCTTGCATATTATTTGCATATGATTATTATTAGAATTATTTATATTAGCTACAAACAAGAGGGGCATAATTTATAGATGTCTTTTTTTTAAAAGATTTATTTATTTATTATGTATACAGAAAAGGTGCCAGATCTCATTACAGATGGTTGTGAGCCACCATGTGGGTGCTGGGAATTGAACTCAGGACCTCTGGTAGAGCAGTCGGTGCTGTTAACCTCTGAGCCATCTCTCCAGCCCAGATGTCTTTTATTTCATGATAAAACATAGTATTATAAGTATTTACTATTAGCAATTATTAACACTCATTGTTAATATACATTGATTCATTACATTTTCACAGAATTGGGAAACCCTTTAAGATAATAAATCATGAATGTGAAATTGAAGAGTGTGGTTCTCACAGAGATTTTGAAACCTGCCAATTTGGAAGGAGGATTCCAGTTTAAATGCAGCAATGCTCAGTAAGATTTAATAAGTCTTGAGACTGGAATTCATTTAATTGGGAAAAATATAAGTCTTTCAGTACTTTGAGCAGTGAAATGAATACTTTTGGTAGAGGGAAAGACTTGATATCATAGGAAAAGTTTTTCTTTTTCTTCCAAAACTATAGGCTTTGATTCTCCTGTGATTTGATACTTCACAAGAGTTTAAAGGAAAGCAATATATGAACCTAAGACAATAAAGGTATTTTTGTAACAATTTATTGATACATAATTACTGTCCATGAAATGCAATCATTTCAATTATAAAATTCAGTGTTTTCAGTATATTTATGTCTCCCTATCATAATCATAATTTTATAATCATAGTTATTCTCAAAATAAATTCCATCCTTTTCACCCATCATGTAACCCTCCTTCCACTGCTCAGTCTTGGGGAGACATCAAGCTATGTTTTCTCTACAGATTTGCCTATTCTGAACATTTCAAATAAATAGCTCCTTTCTATATTAGTTTCATTTACTTAACATGATGTTTCCAAGGTCCATTCCTGTTGTAGCTGGTGTTTGTATTTGGCTTCTTATTATTGCTAATATTCTCTTGTATCTATACACCATGCATTTTATTTATTGATCCATTAGTTGGTATTTACACTTACAGTATATTAGTAATCCTGCTGTGGACATGAATGTACACATGCACATGTTTTCCTTTCTCTTGGATGAATACTTACTGGGAAAATTGTTGAGTCATGTGATAATGCTGTATAAACTTTTGAGGAGCTGTGAGTGCCAGACTGTTTCCGAACCAGGATGCAATAGAGGCAGATGGGGGTTACCATCTCATCCTGTCCAGTTTGTGCTTTGCTGATCTCAACATATGATTTTCAGTTGAACTTATAAGGACAATCTGTTATTTTTCTTTTCTTCATTGAAATCTTTGATCCCTCATCCAGAACTTCTTTTTTTTTTTACTTCAGTTTCCATCATATCTTTGTTACAGGATCTGCTGATATAGTCTGCAGTTTGTTACACTGTGATTGATTAACTCATTACAATTTATACAGCTTACATAACTTGCTAAGTAGGAAAGGGAAGATTACACTCATAAGCTGGCTTCTCCTATTAAAGTCAAACTGATCTTGGAGTTCAGTTAAGTCTTGTTCGTACATATAACACTGAAGCTATCCATTTATATTGCACCAAATATACATCCTAGAAATGATACTTCCCTGCTGTTTCATTTAAAACATTTAGATAGACACACACACACACACACACACACACACACACACACACACACACACACACAATGTTTACAGAATTTCTAGAATAAATATTTCAATCCCTCCAAGCAAAAAAAAAAAAAATATTCTACCAGATAACATTTAAAAATTCAGCAGTGTTTAAGCAATTTTCTGCCTCACATAACACAAAAATAAAAATTTTAAACCACCTTACCATTCATTATGTGGTTGTGATGCCTACATCATAGTTACTCGAGTATAATACCTTCATGTATAATTTCCTTCCATATAGAGACTCCACATGAAGTGATGCCATTTGCAATTCACCTGCTCAACTATCTGCTCACTTGCTCTCCCCATCATTCCAAACAGAACAGTGCAAGACTGTAAGAAGGGACAAGTCAGAAGGGACAGTGCAGGCTGTGAGGTCACCCTGAGAAATTAGTCCCCAATATTGACATCATTCTTTGTGACACTTTGCTATGCCCTAGATCCTCCACCTTTTCCTTTATCTAAGAAACAGCCTGTGTCTGAGCAACTGAATCGCTTTTTCATCTTGTTTTCTAGCTACATTTTGTTGCCTCTTTCAATAATATTGTTTTGTCTCTCTCTCTCTCTATTTTAACACAATCTTCAATGAAATAAAATTCCATCACTTTACACCTCTTTTTCATTCCTCTCTCCCTTCCCAGCAACCCTACCTCAAACCCCTCTGATCTCCTTTTAAGTTGATAGCATTTTTTTATTGCTATTGTTACATATATATGTGTGTTTTGTATGTATGTATGTGTTTGTGCAAATTTATATTGGTCTCCCTTCACTCAAGTGAGCAAACAGCTATCACCTTTCTCCTAAGAGCTTTGAATCTCCTTGGAATTCTATTGGAACTCATGTCATTCTAAAAGGAACTTTCAGATATCCTTTTGAGGTGAACTCATCATCTTGGCTTCCCATTTAGGCCAACTATGACAATGTTTTAAGACCAGGACCTTAAGGTTCACCAGAAAATTTGTGACCTTGCCTTACTAAGCATATTTTGAATTCTTACATCCATGTTCCTTTTTAGAGTGTGGATTCCCAGTGGCATCTGGGTTTGGTCTCATTAGAAGTCATTCACACTGCCATTTTTTTTTTTTTAACAATTTGTACATGGATAGTGTAAAAACTAGAAACCAGTATTTTCACACAGTAAATGTTGGCTCTTTTGTGTTTCACGGATTTTTAACTTGTGTATCAAGTAAATTTAATATTCAGCTGTTAGGTAGCTTCCTCTAAGCTTCATTACCTTTATAATTTCCAGTTATTCTCTTTGTGGTCCATGAGATTCCTCTAGTAATAACTTTGGATCTTTTGTAGCTCTTTATTTTAAAGATACAGAACATATCACATTTAAGGGTTGAAGATGTGGCTCATGTGTTAGAGCATGTACCTAACAAATGGCAAGATCTGGTTTTGGTGTCCAAGTGCCTCACATGCAAACAATTGTGTAAGTCAAATTTTGTGCCGACATAATAAAATTGATATTGATGAAGACTTGAGATTCTAGTATCCCTTAATTACTGTATATGTGTATTTTCTCTGACTTACTGACTTAAAACTACAGTCATCAAACACCTGCATTAGCTGAGTACAATTGTTTTTGACATTGTTTTGTTTTGCTTTTAATGTTTCAGGTACAAACAACAACTAAACTATATTCAGATTCTTAAGAGAGAGCTACACAACTTCAACAATAAATGTAATGGAAACCAAAATTAGAAGCCTTGAATCTACATTCTCTAAATCAAAAGTTAGCAGAGCATTAAATGCATTGGAACTGGAATGATCTAAGTACCTCTATCATGAAGAATTAAGCATTAGAAAATCATTTCAATATTACCTAAACAAGTAAGGAAAACACATATATGTAGAAAGTCCAATAAGTTTATTAATTTGTCTCCAAAAATTAATTTTTAGCAAAGAACTATTTGTGAAATTCCTATAAGGAATGTTTTGACAAAGTGAATGTTAGTTATGTGATATAATTTTGGGAAATAATACTATTGCATGAATTTAATTTTAAATGATCACTCTTACAGATTATGATATTTGATATTTTCTGCTTTTTATTACACATGATAATTTCATATACTTAGTCAAATCAGGTATATATTCACCTGTGTATTTTTGAAACTTTCTAATTAAGACTGATATTTACATAAAACTTTTGTAAGAATTATCATAAAGATAAATATTGAATGTTGAACTATCTTTAAAATAGTATAGATTAAAACAAGGGTACAAGTACCACCACCCCTACTTCCCCAGGCATACATATTATGACAGTTGGTAGATAATTTTCTTTGCTGTGAACTTTGATTGTACCACTAGAGGGAGCCAGGAGACAAACTGTTCTTTCGAGTTCCTATACTCTTCACAAAGACATTCTGTGATATAGGGAAAGACTAATATGGGGGGACGGTGCAGAAGAAAGCCTAGATCAGAAACAATGTTTAAAATTGTTGAGTGTGAAGATTTTGGAAGCTATATTGGCGCTTTCCACCTGTGCTGCCTTGGTAATGATGAAATGATGTCACAGTGTCTTAAGCTTCTTTGGTTCTTTTTCATTAACAGCCCCACATCACATTCTCCCTGGAGTTTGTTGTGAATTATTCTCCAGTGCCAAATGTTTAATTACACTCAGCTAATACATGAGGTGCACATAAGGGAAAGCAAATCTTTTCAAATGTTCTCAAAAGGTGATATTTGTAGAATCTACTAACCGGTTTACAAATACGGTATGACCACTTCTTGGAAGGCATGAGGACTGCAGTGATGACACACAGATGACCATTCTACTCATCCCAGCTTTGTGGGGCAGTGAGTGGAACTGGGATCACTTACAGGAGCTAGGGTGAACTCTTACTCACAGTAACATGGGGAACTTACAGGGAGCTACAGCAACCACAAAAGAAGATTCTTTCTCTCTCTCTTTTTTTTTTTTTGTGTGTTCCTATAAGATTTTTTTTTTGAATTTATTTTATTTTATTTTACAATATAATTCAACTTTACATATCAGCCATAGATTCCCCCTTTCTCCCTCCTCCCGTCCC
>CABHPP010092772.1:0-14572 GCA_902168425.1 Peromyscus attwateri | reverse complement strand
TTGTCTTCATTCTGAGGCCCTGGCTCAAAGACGGGCATGTGGCTGATGCCCTGGAGAAGACAGCAGTCACAGTTTGCCTGAGAGGAGCTGGTGCTTCTCTGTGTCCCCTTCAATCATTGTGGCTGGTGACCCCCACCTCCCTGGCCAATCTGGTTAATCAGGGACCAGGAGAAGGAAGGTGCTGGCTAAAAGGCCTCGGGCTGGATCTGGCAGAACAGCTGTCTGTAGCGGCAGACAAGGAATGGGCAGGCTTGGGAATGTGTTCCTGTCAGGTTTTCTGAGTGGCAGGCATGTTGGGTCCTAGGACCAAACCAGGTCTGGCAGAGGTTGCTTTGAAGCCGGTGTTCCAGTTTCCTTTCTGTTACTGTGGTAAAACATTCTAACCAAAAGCAACTTTTTATTTCTTACAGTTCCAGGTCACAAGCCATCCATGGAAGTCAGGACAGGAGCTGCAGCAGGAATTCAAAGCAAGAACCCGTGCCTGCGGGCCAGTTCTCTCTAGCTTCCTCAGAGACTCAAGGTCAGCTAGCTTTCTTACACAGCCCAGGCACACCTGCCTAGGGATGGAGCCGCCCACAGTGGGCTGAGCCTCCCACATCCATCATCAATGCAGATGAGTCCTCACAGACATAACCACAGGCCAGTCTGACCTGGCCAATCCCTCAAGATGACTTCTTCAGGTGGGTCTAAGCTATGTCAAGTTGACAATTAAAGCTAACTAGGACACGCATGGGGTCCTGGGCTCTGGGTGCTGCTCAGGACTTTGTCATCCTGAAAAGACTCTGCCTGGGCCTTTTCCTCTTCCTGTTGTGGGTGATGTAGAGGATCAGGACCCGGAGGTACCCTGTGGTGCTCAGTCCACACACATAACTGCTAGTCAGGTCTCTGCAGAGCACCCTGGGGGCTCCACCTGCTGACCATGTGTCTGCTCTCCATACGTTCCCTCTTTCCACCTGGGAGGGAATAGATAGCCCTCCTAGTACTTGGCCCAACAGAGACACAACTGATGGCATGCTTTCAGATGTGACAGACAGGAGCCTGGAAGATGCCAGGCAGCTTTGCTGAGATCTAGCGAAGGGATACCAGCAGACCAGCAGACCACACAGCCTGGGCCTATGTGGTAGCATTTGAGAGGCAGAGGCAGGAGAATTGCTGTGAGTTCAAGGCCAACCTGGTCTACTAAACTAAAACTAATCTCTCTGTCTCTCTCTGTCTCTCTCTCTCTCTCACACCAAACTCTAGCGTCCCATCTTAGACACCCTTTCTGTGAGTGTCCCTAGCAGGATCCCTCTCCAGGCATTGCTTCCCCACCAGGGTCACAAACCCATTGTCTCTCCTGTTGACAGGTCTCCACAGACCACCAGCCGTGGGACTCCAGACAGAGCAAGCTCCTCACAGCGTGTGTGTCAGGCTAGCTTCCATACTGCTGCTGTGGCCAGCACGCAGTTCCTGGACCCTCCCTCCTGGCCCATCTCCCTTGGTGGACCTAGGACTCCAGTCTGGACCCCTATCTCATGAGAGGTCAGCTTGCAGCAGTTGGTTCTCTCCTAATACCATGAAGAATCCGGGGGTCCAACTCCCGTCATCACACTCGACAACAAGTTCTTTTACCCACGGAGCCATCTCATCTGCCTGCCCATGGGGTGCAGGTTTGCAGAACATCCCAGGGCCCTGCATCCTAGATTTCATCTACCTCGACAGTTGGTAGCCCTACCCCCAGAAAACCCAGGGTAAGGGAAATTTAGAGAATAGTCCCCAAGGGTGGTGGTGGTGGTGGTGTGTGTACGTGTGTGAAAGAGAAAGAAAGAGACAGATTACAACGGACAGCCCTAGAGGGAGGGCTGGGGTAGGCACCGTGCCAGACCCTCAAAGCAGGAAGGGAGGCAGGTGGAAAGGATAACACTGATGTACAGACCCTGCCCAGCCTCAGGAACAGGGACCGGCAAAGAGGGAAGGACTGAGTGGTCACAGTTCTCCAAGACTAGGAGGAGGAGGAGGTACGGTTCAGACGGTTTAGGAGTGAGAAGGTCACTCTGACCCAGCCGGCCGGAGACTGCTCAGCCTGGAGAGAGATCCCGCCCCATGATACCCATGCACGTGAGGCCCCTCCCCCAAGCACCCGAGGACAAGTGTGTTGGTGGAACAGGAGGGAGCAGGCCCGGACTGTGCTGACCGGTTAGGGCCAGAGAACTCTGCTTATCCTGGGGCAGCAGTCCTCTAGGCCTGGGTGGGACTGGGGATTCCGGCTCTGGTCCGCTGGCCTTCCCCCGCTCCCCCCTCCCTCGACCTCCAGCCTTTGGGACATTCTGTCCCCACTCTGTGGCCAGCTGGGCCCCGGCCTCCTCCGCTGACAGGTACCTGACCCTGCTGGCTAGATTAGCTGTGGGCACCCTGAGCCTGTTATGGGACCTGAAGGAGGAGGACCGACAAAAGTGACCCTTTGTCCAGGTCGCACCAGGACACCTGCGGGCGTGGTGTGAGGGATCCACAGGTCCTAGCTCCTGAACAGAGGCCACAGAGCCTGGCCCTAGTTCGTTGGCTCCAGGCTGCAGGCGCCGGTCAGATCTTCATCTCCAGCCTTTCAAGCACCTGATGCCCTCATGGATAAAAAGGAGGTGAAAGCTTTTGCCTTCAGGGTCTGCGGATCGCCAGGCTGGCCATGAGATACAGCACCCGGGTGGTGGGTAGCGGTGGTTCTCTTTCATCCAGGCCCCGTGCGGTGGTCTCACTCCTGAAGCCACAGAATCACTTTGTGGAGGGACACAGTCTGAGGCAAAGTAGAGGTCTGAACTAGGGCGTGGTCAGGACACCAGGCTACTTCGCGTCCTTGCCCACCCTAGTTCCCACGGGGCCACCCCTAGTCTCAGGACAGCGGGTACCCAGACCGTGGAGTTGCTGGCCGCGGCGCCCCCTGCTGGCCGACAGCTGTTGGGCGGTCGAAGCTCCAGCTCAGTTTGCAAACTTCTGGCCCAGGTGTGCACCCCCTTTGTCCACCCCTTACCTCCCAGTCTCTGCAATGCATTAGTGACCTCAGCCCAAGTCTTCCGCAGGCTTCTCAGGAGATCCCATCCCTCTGTCCCTGCAGATGCTTTGTGCAGATGTTCCACCCTTGCTTGTGGAGCTCGGGATCCGCGGAAAAGGCGACTTTAAGGAGATTATGGTATGGAGGCCAGGTTGGAGAGAGCTGCAGGCTTAGGCTCGAGGGCCTGAGGCAGGAGGTGGTTCGGAAGGCCAAGGGCTATGGGGCTTGGCCCAGCCACAGAATGGACATGGTTACAGTGGCCACGAGGTTGTTCAGGATGTGCTAGAGTACTGCGTCCCAGAATATTCTCAAGAACAAGAGCAGGGTACCCTATTTCTTTCAGATAGCTGACTTATTTTTAAAGCAAATTCTTCCTAAACTAATACTCTGAGTCACTTTAAACGGTGCACAGAACTAAATAGAAACCTAATAAAATCTGCAAAAAGGTATTTTTGAAACAACTTCGTTAGGGTATGATTTACATTCTATAAAAATCCATCCACTTTGAGCAGTTTCAGAAGTCCGCCCACAATTCTGTGATTTTTAGTAAGTTTATCTAGCTGTGCAGCAGCCATCACCATCATCCAATTTTAGAAGATTTCTATCCTTTCAACGCGCTCTCAGACCCGGCAGATGTCACTTCCTCTTCCCACAGCCCAGGCAAGCACCGGCCCACTGGCTTGCTTTATCGATTTGCCTTTTCTGGACCTTTCCTTTAAATGGAGTCTCACAACTTGTTGAGTTCAGAGTCTGGCTGCTCTCACAGGCCGTGGTCCTGAGGTTTGCCTGCACTGCGGTATTAGTAATTACTTTCACAAGAATGTTCCCTTGAAGGGATCAACCATGCTCTTCGATTGCTCCTTCACCAGGTGATGCGCATTCCAGGTGCTCCTGCACTTTGGCTGTCATGAATGTAGCTATGGTAGATATTTGCAGATTGCTCTTCCTGTGGACACGGCTTTTTTCTCAGGTAGATACAAATGATAACAAAAGGCATTGCTTGGGTTCCACGGCAAGCTTGTTACCATTTGAAGAAACTGGCTACACATTCCACCAGCATGTTACAAGGGCTCTGCTGTTCCCACAGATGAGCCATCCTAGTGGGCTGGAGTGATATCCGGGGTATCAATCTGCGTATTTCTAATGGCCAAACACCAGTGGTATCAGCATCCATTGTGTGTGTGCTTAAAGATATTTATGTGTCTTCTTTCCTTGCTACTGTTTTGAGACATGGTTTTGAGTCGCTCATACTGGACTTGAATTCAACATGCAACTAAGGACAATTTTAAATTCCTCATCTTCCTGCCTCAGCCTCCTAAGTCAGCACTGAGGATTTCAGAAATGTACCAGCACACCCAGCTCCACTCATGTATCTTCTCTCTCCTCTTCCTCATCCTCCTCTTCTCCTTCTTCTTCTTTTCTTCTTCTTCTTCTTTTCCATCTTCTTTTCTTTTTCTTTTTCTTCTTCTTTTTTGACTGTCCTGGAACTCTCTCTATAGACCAGGCTGTCCTCGAACTCACAGATATCCGCCTACCTCTGCCTCCCCAGTGCTAGGACTAAAGGCATGGGCCACCACCACTTGGCTCCATATATCTTCTTTGTTACAACATCTGACCAGATGTTTAACCTTTTTACTTGGATCCTATGTTTTGTGTGTGTGGTTTGTGTGTATAGGTGTGTGTGTATATGTGTGTTGTATGAACTCACACATGCATGCATGTGTAGAAGCCAAAAAGTCAACATAAAGCATCTTCCTCTATTTAGGTCTATGGTTCATTATGAGTTGGTTTTCATGCATGGTGTGAGGCAAGGGTCTAAGCTCATCTTCTGACACGGGCATACAATTGTCACAGCACTATGTGTTGGAAAGGCTACACTTTCCTTCACCAGACACTTCAATATCTTTGTCAGAAATCAGTGGACCATTTGTAGATGCTTCATGGATCTGTGTGTTTGGCCTCAAGCCAGTACAGTCTTTATTACTGCAGCTTGATAGTAAGTTTTGAAATTAGAGAGTGTCTGTCCTCCAACTTGTTTCTTTTGCTGAGATTGTTTTGGATCTACTGGATCGATCTTTACATTTTCTATAAACAGCATTTCATGTAGCCCAGGCTGGCCTTCAACTTGATACCTGAGGATGACCTTAAGCTTTTGATCCTCTACCTGTCTAGTACTGGGATAGCAGGACTGCACCTCTATTTCTGGTTTTAGGCAGTGCTGGGAATCAAACCCAGGGCTCCTGGCATGCTAGCAAGCACTCTACCAATTACGCTACATCCCCAGTCTTGCCACTTGGCTTTAAGGGTTTAAGTGTGCTGCTCTTGCTCTTTGGTTGTTATATTTAATTCTATGTATCATATTGTTTCTGATGCTGTTGAAAATGGACTTGTTTTTTCAGTTTCATTTTTGGCTTGTTTGCTGCCAGCACCTAGATTTACAGTTGTGTAGATTAATTTCTAAACAGTCTTATTAAATAAGGAACACAGAGCCAAATATAGGGGTGAAAGCCAAAGAGATCAGGGAAATAGTGAGAGCCACCAGCTAACCTTACTCACCACATCACCGTAGCTTCCCAAGAGAACCAGCTTCTTCCTGTCTAACCTGTGCCTTTATTGCCTTGCTATTCTTCCTTCTCATTGGCTCTTAGCCCAGCCACCTCACTTCCTCATCACTGCCTGTCTGTACAGACCTCTAGGTCTCTATGGTTGGTACTGGGGTTAAAGGCGTGTGTCATCATGCTTGGCTGTGTCCTTGAACACACAGAGACTCTGCCTGCCATGTGATCGGATTAAGGGCATGTGCTACCACTGCCTGACTTTTGTTTATGGCTGGCTATGACCTCTGATCTCCAGGCAAACTTTATTTATTAACATACAAATAACAGCCGGGCGTTGGTGGCGCACGCCTTTAATCCCAGCACTCGGGAGGCAGAGGCAGGCGGATCTCTGTGAGTTCGAGGCCAGCCTGGGCTACCAAGTGAGCTCCAGGAAAGGCGCAAAGCTACACAGAGAAACCCTGTCTCGAAAAACCAAAAAAAAAAAAAAAAAAGAAAAAAAAAACAAATAACATATCACCACACAGTTGATCTTTGTGAATTGCCCCGGTCCAGGAAGCCCCCTATATCTTCCTGCAATTTCTCCTTCTACAAATGTAGAAGTAGTTGGTTTCTATTGGAGCCATAGTTCTCAACCTGTAGGTTGTGATCCCTTTGGGGGTCACATCAGATATCCTGCATATCAGATATTTACATTACGATTCATAACAGCAGCGAAATTACAATTATGAAGTAGCAACAAAATAATTTTATGGTTGGGGGGGTCACTGTAACATGAAGAACTGTATTAAAGGGTCACAGCATTAGGAAGGTTGAGAACCGCTGTATTGGAGGAAAAAGGAACCCCAGGTAACTGGAGGAAGAAGTACTAAGTACTAGGAAAAGAACAGAGAGGAAGAAGCCTAAGGAAAGGATCCTAAGAGCTTTAAAGTTTTGAACTCCTGGGTTCACACTCAGTCTGCCTGTGCACATGTCTGATGCTAATTAGAATACCAGAGCACTATGGAGAACTGATCTTGAAGGTCAACCTTCATGTCTCTGTGAGGCCACAAGCTGCTGTCCAGGCAGTCTGGTCCTTACTAGCAAAGCTGTGGAACTGAGCTTTGGAACTGCAAAGCTTTGGCAACTGAGCTGACTTGGGAACATATTCTATATGAGATAAATAACAAGAATATCAACTTTCTAACTTAGAGAAAGGAGACCTGGAATTTCATAACATAATACTAAAAATTTCCAGAATAGAAACAAAATCACTTAACATATGAAAATCCCAATAATCAGTCAGGTGGTGGTGGCACACACCTTTAATACCAGCACTAGAAGCAAAGTCAGGCAGATTTCTGTGAGTTCAAGGTCAGCTTGGTCTGCAAAGTGAGTTCCAGGACAGCCAGAATTACACAGTAAGACTCTGTCTCAAAATCACCAAATAAATAAATAATAATCATAGACATCAGTAAAGCAATGACTTCAGATATCTACATTTTTCTTCGAGTCTTTTTTGTTTATTTCTATTTTATTTTTCAAGACAGGGTTTTTCTGGGTAGCCCTGGCTGTCCTGGAACTCACTTTGTAGAGTAGGCTGGCCTCGAACTCACAGAAAAACATCTACCTCTGCTTCCTGAGTGCTGGGATTAAAGTCATGCACCACCACTGCCCAGCTGATTTATTTATTATTGAGATAGAATCTTATGGCTATCCTCCAATTTGATGAGTAGTTGAAGATGACCAACCTTGAACTCCTAATCTTCCTGCCTTCATCTGAGATTACAGGTGTGTGCTACCACACCTAGTTTATGTGGTGTTGGGGATGGAGCCCAGGGCTAATGTATACCAGGTAAACTCTCTACTACTCAGCAACAGCTTCTTAAAAAAACAACAACAAAGTGCCGGGCAGCGCTGACACACTCCTTTAATCCCAGCACTTGGGAGGCAGAGGCAGGCGAATCTCTGTGAGTTTGAGGCCAGCCTGGGCTACAGAGTGAGTTCTAGGACAGCCAGGATCACACAGAGAAACCCTGTCTCAAACTTCTCCTCCAAAAGAAGAAAACAACAACAACTTCAAAGAACTATTATGAAAATGTTCCAGCCAGATATTGCAAACAGATGACATAAATATTATTACAAGTATCAAAATAGAGTGACTCAGTAAAGAAAGGGAAGGTATGCCGGGGTGGTGGTGGTGGTGGTGCACATCTTTAATCCCAGCACTCGGGAGGCAGAGCCAGGTGGATCTCTGTGAGTTCGAGGCCAACCTGGTCTACAGAGCGAGATCCAGGACAGGTACCAAAACTACACGGAGAAACTCTCTCTCTCTCTCTCTCTCTCTCTCTCTCTCTCTCTCTCTCTCGGAAAAAAAAAAGCCTTGCTTGGTGTATAATAAATACAGAAGGAATAGGCATAAATGCCTAAAAAGCGACCATGCACAACCCCACCAAAAAATGCATGGTTGTACATCCAACAGAACATGTGCAGGATCTGTGTGCTGCAAACTACAAAATGCTGTTTAAAAAAAAAAAAAAAAAAAACCAAAGAAAGACCTCCACAAATGGAATCTACAATTAGGAAATTCGAAGGCAACCTAGTAAAGATGCTCAAAAAATACGATTTATATATTTAATACAAAGCTGTCAACGTTCCAACAAGATTTTTCTAAAAATTATTTCATTGTGTGTGTGCCCGAGTGCATGATGTGTGTGTGGGTGCGTGTGTGGGTGCATGTGCCTTGGTGCTCATGTGGCTGCGAGGGGACAACTTGGTGATGTCAGTTCCCTCCTTCCGTCTTTATGTGGGCTCAGGGGGATGAATCTCAAGTCACCAGGCTTGCCCAGCAAGGGCCTTTATCCACTTAGTCTTCTGGCTAACACATCTAGCAGGATGTCTTTTGTTTTGATACAGTGTCTCGTGTTGCTCAGGGTGGACTGGACTTTGGCACATAGGTGAAGCTGGCCTTGAACTCAAATCCTTCTGCCTCCTGTCTCCACTTCCTGAGTACTATGTGTGCCCCACCATGCCTGGCTCCAGCAGGATCATACTGTAGACATAGACAAGCTGGTTCTAAAATGTACATAGAAGGAATAAAACTAGAACCCAAACTGTGGTCGTTGGAGTAAGAATGGCCCCCATAGGCTCATATGTTTGAATGCTTAGTCACCAGGGAGTGGCACTACTTGAGGAGGATTAGGAGGTGTGGCCTTGTTGGAGGAAGTGTGTCACTGATGGAGAGTTTTGAGGTTTCAAAAGCCCAAGCCAAGCCCAGTGGTTCTCTTTTCCTGCTGTCTGCAGATTCAAATGTAGAACTCTAAGCTACTTCTCCATGGCCATGTCTGCCGTCATGCCACCATGCTCCCTGCCATGAGGATAATGGACTGAACCTCTGAACCTGTAAGCCAGCCCCAATGAAACGCTTTCTTTCATAAGAGTTGCCTTGGTCATGGTGTCTCTTCACAGCAACAGAACAGTGACTATTACAAAAACCAAATCTGAGCAGTAAGGACAAGCTCTCGGGCTGCCATGCTGGGGGTGAGCCTGTAATCCCAGCACCGGAGGCAGAAGGAACATCCCAAATCTGAGGTCAGCCAGGTCTCCACAGTGAGTTTCAGGTCTCATCCTCTCGGGGTCGTGACAGTGTGTGGTGAGGGAAAAGTGACAGATACACAGATTGGTGGAAACAGACCCAAGGGAATGTCGTTATGTCTTCCCACATGTGCAAGTGCACACCAGTGAGGAAGTGGTCGTGTTTTTTGTTGTTGTTGTTGTTTTTCCCAGCAATGGTCAGTTACCAGTGAAGAGCAGGGTGAGCTTGCTGCAAGGGAACTTTAGTGGCCTCCACATCCACAGATGCTGGAGACCTAACTCTTTCAGGGTTCAAGGCCAGAGGACCCAGATGTGAGCAGCCAGGAAGCCCAAGCTCAGAGGCTTGCACAGCTCCGTGGGTTCACACTGATGGGGTCACCTATCAAGACCCCGAGGCCAAGAAAACAGTAAACAACAGAGATGAAGCTGACAGCTTCCCTGAGTGTCTGAGTGGGTGGTGTGATGTAGGATGGCTTTCCTCCTGTTAAAAGAAGCAGCATTGATGCAGGGGGTTATCAGCTGTTGCTGGGGTCTTGGGAACCCGAGGCAGAGCTCAGGCTGCTCTACCACCTTCAGCCAGCCCCAGTCTTGAAATTGTGCTTATGCCTGCGTCCCTTATCCACATAGCCTGAGGCCCAGGGGAGATTTTGCCCTTTTCCCATAGCAGATGTGACCACCCCCCCCTCCCCTGGTCCTGAAGGGCTGAGGAGCCAAGCCCTATCTGCTCCTTCCCCCCCTATCCCACAACCCCCCTCCCGTGACAGCTGCCTCCTCTGTGCGCCCAGGATGGGTCTCTCAGGTCGCGAGGACCGCCCTGCAGCTGCTGCTGGTCCCCACCTGTGCACTGCTGCGTCTCCCTAAGGGAACTGTGAACCTGTTCCAGTTGGCCCTCAGGGACAGGGACACGGTAGAAACCAGACCTCCAATTTGGAGGAGGAGGGGCCAGGGGCATGTTTGTGCCAGCTCCTGGCTGGTCCCCCCAGGGGGCCCTTCTGCTTGGAGCCAAAGAACTGGGAGGCAGGTGGTCCATTCTCCCCCACCCGTCCAGAGCACCACAGACGCCCTTAAGGTTACATCACCTGGATCCAGGCAAGGAGTACTTCATCTACCTTCCCCCTCCCCCACATCTCAGTGGCCTCCACCCTCCCTTTCTTCGCAAAGCCAGTTCTTACATCTTGTATTTCCTCCGGCAGCCTCCAGGTGCTGTGCCCACCACGCGTGCGTCTCCACCCTCAGCCTCGGGGCAGCTCCCACCTCTCTATCTCCCAGGCCCAATCCTTGGGTCTGCTTCTCCACCTGTAAAACTCACATCCCCACTGCCTTCTACGTCCCACATGTGCTCCATGATCTTCGTGTCTTGTCCTTATACAGTTCTTGGGCGCCAAAGAAACGCAAAAAACAATAAAGTTTACTGTCCCTTATTTGCGTGGTGGGGTGGGGTGGGGGGTGGAGGGACGAGAAGGCGCGATTTCCTGGGTATAGGATTAGGGCCTCGCACCAAACAAGACATTTTCCAGCTTTCCAAAGCAGTGTTTAAATGGAGTCAGGGCAGAGCTTTAGAAAAAAGCAATTCCAATCTATTAACTCGCAACATAACAAGCAGCAATTGAAAACCACCATTAAAGTAACCGAATTCTAACTGGAAGCTGTATTGATCCAGGATGATTCCGGAAGCGGCCGAAGCAGGCACGAGTCATGCGCTGTGTGGAGCTTGTGAGCCTGACCAGGGACAGGCTTGTGGGGACACGGTCTCCCTACCTCCCCTGCAGATTGAGCAGATCCTTGCCTTCGGCCAGCCCCACAGTCTGGACTTCCGATTTCTGTGCTTCGCCACCCTCCCCAGTCCTTCCCAGGCAGCCTCTTTGCAAAGCTCCACTTGGCAGGATCTATCTCCACTCCACTTGCCTGCCAATATGGCTGGTCAGTCCCAGGACACATGCTGACCGTTCCTTGCTTTCGACTCTCTGCTCTCAAGCTTGGCCAACCTAGCTGTCTGGGCTGGAGGCCCTGGGCTCAGGAACTTACATTGGGGTTTTTGCCTAACAGTTCTTCCCATGCCGCCAACACCTGATTCTTGGGCCTTGCTGCCTGCCTTTTGGGAACCCTTTGTTCTGATGATGGGTTGAGATGTCTACATATCTAGTTCCAGGACGGCCAAGGCTACATAGAGTGATCCTATCTCAATGCCTCCCTCCCCACACACAAAAAAAGCTACATCAAAATCGACATGTGAAAAAGTCAGCTTGCAGGGGACGCCTGGGAGCCCTTCCTGACCCTGGCATCATCTAATGAACAGCGTGTGCTTGAAAAACAAACCCTGTAAAATACAAACAGACGTTGGGGGCTATGAAACCATATACCAGTAGCTAGATGGATGCTTTGGGGGCTTTCCTCAGCTCACTAGCTCACTTCCATCCTTGGGATGTTTTCTCTCTCTCTCTCTCTCTCTCTCTCTCTCTCTCTCTCTCTCTCTCTCCTTCCTTCTTTCCTTCTTTCCTTCTTTCCTTCTTTCCTTCTTTCCTTCTTTCCTTCCTTCCTTCCTTCCTTCCTTCCTTCCTTCTTTTTTCAAAGACAGAGTTTCTCTGTGTAGTCCTGAGTATCCTAAAACTCACTTTGTAGACCAGGCTGGCCTGGAACTCAGAGGTTCACCTGCCCCTACCTCCCGAGTACTGATGTTAAAAGCCAGCGCCACCACCGCCTCTTGAACTCTAATAAAATCGTCAATTGAACTCTAATAAAATTGTCTTCTTGCCGGGCATTGGTGGGCACACCTTAAATCCCACACTCGGGAGGCAGAGCCAGGTGGATCTCTGTGAGTTCAAGGCCAGCCTGGGCTACCAAGTGAGCTCCAGGAGAGGGGCAAAGCTACGCAGAGAAACCCTGTCTCGAAAAAACAAAAACAAAAACAAAAACAAAAAAAAATTTGTCTTCTAGCTTCCTTCTGAGTCCACTTCTAAATTCCTTTATTAATGAGAAAAGAAACCCCAAAAGGAACCCCAGTTTTCCTGGAAACAAAGAGAAGTGAACTGAACTGTCTGAAACGGACAGTTACATAAATAATTCCTCTCTGTTTCTGTCGGGTGTTAGGTCACAATGACCAAAAAAAAAAAAAAAAAGAAAAAAAAAAAAAAAGAAAAAGAAAAAAGAAAAGGAAAAGAAAAGAAAGAACTAAAAGTGACAGTGTGAAGCACACCTACATCTACATCCTGGGAGTCACAGGAGAAGAAAAGGGGAAAAATAAACGGAAAAATACTCAAAAGAATAATTATCTTCCAATTCTCCAATTTTTTTTTCTTTTTTCCAAGACAGGGTTTCTCTGTGTAGTTTTGGTACCTGTTCTGGATCTCGCTCTGTAGACCAGGCTGGCCTTGAACTCACAGAGATCCGCCTGGCTCTGCCTCCCGAGTGCTGGAATTAAAGGCATGCGCCATCATCGCCCGGCCAATTCTCCGAATCTTATGATATGTGGATCTGTATATATGTGTGTGCATATATATGTACATAAATACAGATTCATACACATACACACACACACACACACACACACACACACACACATATATATATATATATATATATATATATATATTCACATAGGCTAAACTCAAAGATATCCACACTGGAAAACACTGTGGCAGTAGGAGAGAAAGCAGGGAAGATTCCGGGAACAAAGAAGAAAAAGAACCCTGGAGTCTGGCTGAACAATTGTGAAGATTGCCTACAGAGACAGTATTCCTTTTATATAGAGATGTTTCCTATAAGAATGCTGAAGTAGCAATGACTCACACTGAAAGCACAGCCTTTGTCCTCTCCCAAACTTAAGCCTGCAGTTTTCTAGGAATCTCACGAGAAACCTCCATCACGGTAAAAGACATATCGAAACTTTCTCGTGCAACTCCTGTGACCCGCGAGCTATGATTTTTATCTTATCGTTTTGGAATCCTGTCCATGGCATCTCTGAAGTCACCAGCGTCTCATTCGCCAAAAAGAAGCAGGAGCAGTGGGGGTGAGGTTTCTTAGCAACCCTGTGAGATTCTTGAAATTCTTCTCTGCAGCAGAGTCAGGAGTCCGGGCTTCTCCTGAGTGGAGGTCTCTGAACGGAGCTCCTTAGGAAACTACAGCAGGCAGTGTGGGGCTGACTCTCTAGCCCGTGTCCCATCGTAGACAGCTGTGCTTTGAGAAGGACTGCAGCGGATCTGTCGTCAGCTTTGGGCTAGGGGTTAACCAGGGCATGTCCACCGGATGCAGCCCCTTTCTCCTCTATTGTCATAAATTGCCGTAGAGGAAAGGGTCCCTCTAACAGAACCCCTCCCCCATGTGCCTGGGTTCCAGGCACATAACAGGGGCTCTAATTCTTCCCCAAAGGAAGATGACGGACTTACAGTGCACCTTCCCCATCTTTATAATGGACATACCTTAACTAAATGTGCCTCTCTTCACTTACCCTTATGCTCCTCTAACTTACACATTAGCAAGATCCCTCCCCTTCTGGCAATGTAACACACACATACATACACACACACACACACACACACACACCACACCACACACACACACACACACACACACCACACACACACACTACACACACCACACACACACAACACACACACACACAACACACACACACACACACACACACACACACACCTGCTTCCCTTCTCCTAGGGATTCAGAGCTGGCCTGCAGGTCTGTGCTGTGGACTGCTCATAATAAAGGACACTACTCTCCACCCCCATCACAGGGGCCTGAATCTTCCTCCGAGTCTCCACCATGATGCTGTTTTTTCTGTCCATGGCATCAACTCTTCCTATACACCTCCATCGACTGGAGCCCTTACTGCAGTGACCAGCTAGTTCAGTGCCCATCTCTTTTGAACCAGACTTCTCTACACACTGGAGGGTGAAAGGAAAATAAGAAGCCACAAAGATGCTGTGTGTGTTGGTGAAAGCGGATCTGAACCTCTTTGACAAACTTCTACCTCCAAAAATATTTACATTATAATTCACAGCAGTAGCAAAATTACAGTTATGAAGCAGTGGCAAAAATAATGTTATGGACCTAAGACAGAGCACCTGTGTGGCCTGGGCAGGCGTCTCCATGACGGGTAAGGTGACCTGCTGACGTCCCATGCAACCCAAGTCAGAAGCTCATTTTTTAATAAAAGAGGGACCTGTAGGTCCCTGGCCCCCGTTTTGGGTAACTGTTGCCTTGCTTGCGGACCTTGACCTTGATATTCTCCCTATGCTAATTCCCTGCCAGGTTCCACCCTCCTGAATGCTTAAGGGAAGTTCCTTGCCTGGTACCCTGAATAATGGGCATTAACAGATTAGAAGCAAGATTGTAAAACATCAGTAGCGAACTTCTGCCCTCCGGTGTAGCATGAGTCTTAAAGAGTCTTAATAATAAAATCAAACCTGAG
>CABHPP010092771.1:0-26739 GCA_902168425.1 Peromyscus attwateri | reverse complement strand
GTGTGCACCATGACCGCCCGGCCTCCTGGCTCTTCTTAAAGGTCACTGTCCATTACCCAGGTGCTTCGGCACACACCGGCCATGGCCTCACTCACAGAGCCTCTGCCAAACCTGCTCTGCCTGGTACAGTGTGTGAGGACAGTGTCCCCTGAGCTTGGCACACCTGTCCAGCTGTGCTCAGACGATGGGCAGAAAAGCTCCAAGGTGTGCCGTGCCCATGCACGCTGCAGACAGGAGGCTGCCCCTGTGAGGAAGAGCTCTTGTTGCCTGTGAGCCATGGCTATGCCATAGGCCACTGTGGCTAGACTCTTGGTTCTGACATCTCCAGAGGCATTTCATGGAAGGGTAGGGACTCAGTGCCCACCCCTTTACCCCACTGCTCAGCTAGCTCTTTCTGGAACTAATCTTCTAGAAAGTTCTGAGAACCCCTGGGGACACAGGGACTGGGTGGTCACTACTCTCACACTGTCTTTCCAGGCTCACAGCAGCTGGCAGAGGGCCACCACCCCACAGCCAACCTTGTCACCTGCCGGAGACTCTGGCAGCTTCAACTCAGATGTGTCTAATTAAGTTTTGGGAACCTGGTTGAGTGCCATGGGTGAATGGACCTCTGTCCTGCCAATTACCTCAGAAGCCCTGGCTGTGGCAATGGCCGTTTCCTGGCTGCTCACCTACCTGCCTTGCCGTGATTTTTTTAAACAGCAATTTGTTGGTTGACTGTGGATTGTTCATCTAGGGCTTTGTTCTGAGCACCCCATTAAAGTTTTTGACTTGTCTGCTTTCCATTGGTTTCAATCTGGGCTTGTCTAGGTGACAGGTGACAGCCTAGAGGCCATCACCAGCTCTAACAGCTTGTGGCTGCTGTGGCATGGCCCCTGCTCTGATTGGGAACTGGTTCAGTGCTTGCTTTAGCTAAAAGGTGCTGAGCTTCCCATCATGCCCTCTGCCACCTGAAGCCCCCTCTTGCCCCTCAGTGGCAGCTAAGGGGGCCCTGCTCTCACAGTCTTTATCTGGCCTGTCCCCCTGGAGCCACCTACCAACCAGTGTCCCTGTGTCCTGACTCCACTGTCAGCCACCATCACAACAGTGGCCAAGTGCCCTTTCATCTACGTCCTGAGAGGATCCTGTGGCAGATGCTGCCTGCTGCCACTACCTGCCCACGAGTATGTCCGCATACTCTGCGGGTCCTGAGGACTGAGGAGTGGCTTTGGGCTGTCACCTGTAGTAAGAGAGCACTCGCATTCACCGCAGCAGCTGTCTCCCATGTCAGCCTCTCCCTCACCCCCTTCCTCGACCCCTGGCAGCCACTCATCTGGATTCACCTGCTGCAGAGTGTCACTGAGGGCCACACATTCCACGTGGCCTTCTGTATCCAGCTCTGTCACTGGTATTTTTTAGGTTTTGCTGCATTATAGAATGGATCAGAGCCTCTTTTAATTTTTTTGGGGGGGTGGGTGCCAAACAGGGTTTCTCTGTGTAGCCCTGGCTGTCCTGGAACTTGCTTTGTAGACCAGGCTAGACTCAAACTCAGAGATCCACTAGCCTCTGCCTCCCCAAGTGCTGGGATTAAAGATGTGTGCAACACTGCCCTGCCTGACTGCAGCCAGTGTTCTTAACCACTGAGCCATCCTTCTATTTCCCAGAGCCTCTCTCTTTTTCACAGCTGAGTAATATGCTGTTCTAGACAAACCCCCAGCTGAGGTGCAAGGAAGCTAAAGGCAGAGGTCACCATCAGCTTTCCCACCCTTTGGCTGCACAGCCTCGAACTGAGCACCTTCTCAGCCAACTCTCAGGCTGCATGGAAAAAGCTTCAGATTCTGGAAGCTTCTCTGTGTGAGGTGAGGCACATGAATAGGTGGAGAATGGTGCTGCCCCAGAAAGCTGGCAAGAGCGAGCATCATCCTAGAGCTGCTGATGGGCCCCCACAGTCCCTGTGAACCCTGCTGGGGTCATAAGTTTTCTTAGCTTCTAAGTGGAGAACTGAGTGAGAGAATTCCTCAGGAAAACTGGCTCAAGGAAGGGAGAGTGGAGAAGAGCCATGCAAATTAGATGCAAATGTAACAAACAAGGGGATCATGTAAATTAGATGCAAACAGTATGGAAATACCTCAGAAGAGGCCTAGGGAGAAGCTAGCTGCATGACAAATCACTAAGTGCGTTCCTTATGAGGACTAGCGCAGGGACCTCCAGCCACACAGGCCTCTAGCCTGTAGACAAGGGTGACCTCTGGTGGATGGAGTCAGGACAGCAGCTGACCTGTCACCCTTCCCTTCACCCCCAAGCATGGTCAGGCCTCCCCAGAGGATCCCCTCAGGTGAAACCCCTGACCTGTACTCCCAGCCTCAGGTCGTTGTGGGGGGTAATAAATAAGCAGGACTGGCTGAGGGGAGGGGTCAAAAGTTCAGGGGTTCCCACTTCTCTTCCTCCACCAAAATTTTTGGCAAATTTTTTACCTAAGGACTTACGCCTCCAGCCCCTCACTGGGGGATTCTAGGCAGAGACCTGAAGAGGCAAGGGCTTCTGACAGTGGTTAGTCCTGCTGGGGAATCTGAGACAGCAAGAATGAGTGGAAAAGGGTCTACGTCTAACTGGAGAAGCAGGTTTTACCTTCAAGAGCTTCATGACCCTGAGCTGCCTTTTTGGAGCCCAGTGCCTGTGGTGGGACACCTCACACAGTCTTGGTGCAGGGTTGGGGGGCCTGGACCTGACTCAACGGAATGTACCAGGCTCTGCTGACTCCCCATGGGAGACCTTGCCTTGGAGGAGATGGGAATGGGAGGGGGACTGGGGGGAGAGGGGGATGTTTGATGTGTAAAATGAATAGAATAGAAATTTTTTTCTTTTTTTTTTACGTTTTATAAAACCTTTATTGACAAATAATTCACATAGTATGCAATTTGCCTGTTTACACAATTTACTAAAGTCCATCATCCTCATAGGCCCATGACACCATCTCTACTTTATATATATAGAACATCTCTGTCTCCAGTTTCATACACACATATAATGTATGGTGATTACATTCCACCTTATTTTTTTTAAATGAACATAATATTTGCAATTGTAATCATTTTAAGTTCACAATTCAGTGGCATGAATTACATTCAAGATATTAATTACACTCATTAATTACATTTGTGGTATTCATTGATTACATTTGCAGTATTCACTCTTTAAAATTTCTTAATGATAAAAAAAAAAAATTTCATGGCCGATCGTGGATGCATTCAAGCCCCACGCTGCTGCTGCTGCTGGACTGTGGGAGCCATGGCAGAAGAAACCAGAGTCGCCCAAAAGCAGGGCTCAGACTGCAGTTATGTCTTTAGTCACAAGGGGGAGCCGTCAACCTAAAAAACAAAAAACAAAAAAACTAAATCCTGTCGCCAGACTCCACCAACAATCTAAAGACTGGAAGGAAACCCTCTGAGCCTCAGTTTCCCTATATGTAATGTGGGGAGGTCACAGGAACAGCCTTCTGGGAGAGGTCAGTGAGCAGAAGCTAGGAAAATGCTTTAGCATCCAACACACAGATGGATAACTGTAAAGCATGACTGTTGGGCTGGGCCCAAAGGGGCTGAAGACTAGCAGAGCCTAGGTGTTGGAGGGCAGGGGAGCATGGAGGTGGAACTGCCCTTCCTGACCCAAGGGCAGCATGCCAGCGCTTCCTGTGGGAAGAGGACTTGGCCTGCAAAGGGATGAGTTCCTCGGTAGCAGGGTGCCGCAGGCAGGTGGGGCCGGGGGTGGGCATGGGGTGTTATCCCAGGACACCCAGGTCGCCAGTATCAGGCCGGCTGCGACCGCCCCGCCCAGCAGCAGGTGGCCTGCCAGCGACATTCCTCAGTGCCCAGCGCCAGGCAGCTGCTCCTGCCGGATGAAACGAAGTTGGGCCTGGCCGTGTGGGCCTCGTGTTTTTCCAACAGCCTCTTCAGCCACAGCCTGACCACAACCTAGATTCCGTAGGGCTAGCCACTTCGTGTTTGTGTTCAGCCTGGCCAGACAGTAGCGGGGCCAGGCCGGGGCCGGGGCCTCCCAGAAGGTCTGGCTGCCCAGCCTGAGGCAGGCTCTCCTCCTACAAGAAGCCCTGGTTAAAGCTACTTAGCTGTTATTTCCTTTTCTAATAGTTTTTGTTTTGAGACAGGGTCTCTCTATGTAGTTCTGCCTGACCTCAAACTCACTATTATAGCCGTGGATGACAGAATTCCTGATCCTTCTGCCTCCACCTCTCAAGTGCTGGAAGGACAGGCATGTGCCACTGGGCTGGGCTGGGCTTTTAAACCTTAAAGTCAGTTTGGGTTGGGGTGGTAGCCACAGCTGAGAGTGCAGTCCAGGGTTGTGTGTGATGGGCCCACTTGTCTGTGAGACCCATTTCTGTGTCCCAGCTGTCCCCAACCTCGGTCTCCCCAGCTGGGAATAGGAATCCATTAGGACATAGGCACACACCTTTAATCCCACACTGATGATGTTGAAGCAGAAGGCTCTCAAGTCCCAGCACAGCCTGAGCCACATGAAAGACCCTGTCCCAGTTGGTGTCAAGCAGGCAGTGGCCAGCTTATGTTCAAGTGTTGGCAAGATCTAACCCAGCTGAGTGCCGGCTTGAGCACTAAGGTCACGTCCACATACCCGGGCAGCTCCTGCTGAGCATGGCTTTGCCTCAAGCTCTAGACTTGAAGCTCCTGGGGGCAGAGGCTGGTCCTTGGACAAAGTCATAGATCAAAGTTCACCTACACCCTACTCCTGTGCTTGAAACCCTTACAAACTCAAGACTTCAGTCTTCTGAGTCTAGCCTGGGAAACCCCTTTCACCCTTGAAAGCCCACATTGAAAATGCTCTATCCTCCAGACCCTGACCCTACGAGAAGGCGTTTTTGTTTTGCCTTGACTTTCTGACTGGAGTTCCTAGGGGTCATTATCTAAGCACAGCTCTACATGTAGCCATCTTGGGAGTAGGGTGTGCCCTGTGTGCATGCCTATGTATATCTGTGTTCCACACAGGCTCCTCACACTACAGTGTGAGTGAATAGTGTATAGTGGGCTAACCTATACACTTCATGAAACAGACTGGGATAGCCTGGCCCTCTGGGGGTTCATGTCTCCAGAAACCCTCAGGCAGGAAGAAGGAGTGGAATCTGTGGCCTCACCTCTGCCTGGCTGGTCCTCAGCCTGGCTCTGCTGTGCTCCAGCACCGTCTGGGGCCAGGCAGCCTTTGAGGACATAGCTGAGGTTTGGCGCTGCTGCCTGGTCCAGGGCTGAGTCAGCACAGGGAGGGAGTCTGGTCTCTACTGCAAAAGCAGCTGGGATCTTGGAGGCCTGGGGTTCCCCTAGCCCACTCCATCCTTGGGCTTCAGAGGGTGGGTTGTGCCCAGTGCACCCAGCTGTGGGCAGCTGGACTCTGTGGGACATAATAGGAGAGGCTCTGAGGCCACTCATCCCAGCATCCTAGGCTGAGGTGCCTGGGGCACAGGCACAGGTGGGTGTGGTGTGACCTGAGGCATGGGGCGCCTGGTGCATCTGCAGATGCCCTAGGATGATAGACACTAATTAGGTGTCCAGAGGTGCTGGGGGGAAAGGGAGGGAATATCTGACTGTAAGGGACAGAGATAGGGTGTGGCCAGGAAAGCCTGACCTCGGGCCTGATGACAGACAGAGGCATGTTGGCTCTGACTGACACATTGGCTCTATGGCCTGGATAGTGGCCCTGGGTGAGGCCACGTCTGTCTCCCCATGTCTACATCCAACAGCCGGGAGTCCCCTCTCCCCAGGCTGGTCCCCTGGTGATCACCTGGTAATGCCCCCATCTGGGGCCTGGGCTTGATCTCCGTTCCCACCGCAAGGCATCATCCCACAGTGGTGTCCCTGCATCTCCCATGAACTGGAGCCGGTGCCTGCCAGGCCAACTTCAGCCTCGGGGTCTGAGCCTGGGACAAACCCATCCCTGCGGCTAATGAGAGAGACAGAGGGTGGGGAAGTGGTGGGCGGCCGCGCCAGGCCCACAAGGTTCCTACAGAAGAGCCAGAGATGTTCTGCCAGGACTGAGCTGTGGAGAGGGGGTGCTGGGCCATGTGGGAAGAACAGACCCCCGTGCCACCAGAGAGGCATGTACTAAACGTGAAGTAGAGCTCATGGGGGATATGGGGGGGGGGGGGTCCTGATAAATTGTGTAACTTAGACTGGGCCAGCAAGATGGCTCAGCAGGTAAAGGTGCTTGACGCACAAGCCTGGAACCCACATGAAGGAGGAAAGAGAAAATCAACTCCACAAAGTTGTCCTCTGACCTCCATACTCTTGTGGCATAAGCATGCCTGCCCACACATGTACAAAATAGAGAGAGAAAGAAAGAATAAATTGACCTCTGGAGGTCTCTTGTTCTAGAAACTGATCCCCTACCTCCAGACTGCACGTTGTGCCAGCCACCTGCCTCACCCCCCTGCCAAACCCTTACGCATCCTTCAAGACCCAGTTCCTAGCTGGGCATGGTAGCTCACACCTATTCTGCTCCGGGTAGAAACAGAAAGATCATAAGTTCAAGGCTATCTTTGGCTGCATAGTGAATTTGAGGCCAGCCTGATCTACATGAGGCCCTATCTCTAAAAAACAAACAGAAATGGTCAGTTGCTATGTCTCCCAGGTTAGAGTGTCCACACTAGCTGAGGCTTTCTGCTATGAAAGAGGACCCAGTCATTCTCCCTAAAAGCTAGTCTTGGGACCCCAATACACTCCGTATACATTAAGCTCCCTTAAAGCAAGTCTAGTCTCCAGGGCCACATCGGCAGCCTTCGGTCCTGGATTCTGCTGTTTTCAGACTTGTTTTAAGTATTTTACTGGTCCAAGATTTTTCTCTACACCACAGTGTGAGGAATTTTAAGAACCCCTGGTTCTAAAATTATAAAATCTAAAATGTTGGGGGCGGGACATTGGGCCTCCTGTGCCCCGAGCTGACCTCAGGATGACAGGACCTGGGTCTCTGAAGGGTCTTGGCCCTGATCCCTGCCCCCCCCCCCCCCGCTAAGGGGCGCGTCCTGGCAGCCTTGCTGGGGGTGGAGGGGGTGATGGATTTTCCAGAAGCTGTGGCTGAGGTTCCAAGAGGGAGGCTGGGTCTGAGCACCGCGGTAGATGGAAGGCAGAGCAGCTGCCAGTACAGGCCAGCACCCCCTTCTCTTGGAGTCTCAGTCCCCTTGTGTGGAAATTGGGGGGATGCTGTCCTGTCAGTGAACAGGCAGAGAGCAGAAGAGGTCCACAACCCTCTTGGCCCAGCTAGAGAGAGGCTTCCACTGACCCCACCCCACACTAACAAAGAGACCAGGGCCAGGCCAGTCACCCCCTAAAACCCAGCTGGCAACTAAAGAAGCCCCGACACTTTCTCAAGGAAAGGTATTTGGCAAGAGGGCCGGACACCTCATTAGAGGCCTGGACTGCAGCAGGCTCCCCTTCCTGCTGCTGGGGAGCTGCAGCGGTGGGGGTTACCCTTGGGCTCCCCCAGGCCGCTCTGACCACAGCTCTGGGTTTTAGAGACAGCTCTAAGCTGCCTGTCTAGTTCCAGCAGAGCCCTGGGGCCACCTCAGAGGCCAGGGTCTGGATTTGCCAGCTTTTTACTAGCCCTTTGGAACCCACATCCCTCAGGGTACAGGAAGGTGTTCCTGCCATGGGTGAAAATGACCCCTGCCAGGAGGTGCTTGCCGCACAGGGGAGCATGTGAATGGCCAGGCCTAAGCAGAGTCTGAAATGGAAACATCTGTGGGGTGGCCACAGGGGGAGGAACCGGGGTCCACAGGAGTTGACCCTAAAGGGGATCCTGTGTGCTTGGCTGCGGCCCAGCCCTCATGGGCTCACACAGCTAATCACCTGCTGCCAAAACTTGCACGGTGGGCAATAAAGAAGGGATATGTAGGCCCTAGGTGAGGAGGAGTCCTTGCTCCACTCCTTGACAGGACCCTGCTTTCAGGAAGTTAGGCAGACACAGAACTATTTCTTGGGGCTGGGGGTGTGGCTCAGTTGGTAGAGTGCTTGCCTAGCATACACCAAGCCCCGGGTTCCATCCCTGCTGCTACAGAAACTGGGCACACACATCTGTCATGCCAGTACTGGGAAATGGAGGCAGAAGGATCAGGTCATCTTGACTACATAGTTTCAAGATCTCAAACCAAAATGATCCTTCTCCCAGGGCCCCACTGTCTCCAGGTCGAGTTGCAGGGATCACAAAGGGTCTCTGGGAGGCCGCACTCCTGTTGGGACTTACGACTCAGACATCAGTTTCTCTGGAAAATGGGGGCATGACCAGCACACCTGTGCTGTGGAGTCAGCCTGCTTGTCCACTGGAGTTCTTTTTTAATATTTATTTTATGTATGAGTACTCTACCTGCATATATGCCTTTATGCCAAAAGAGGGCATCAGATCCCTCTGAGATGGTTATGAGCCACCATATGGTTGCTGGGAAATGAACTCAGGATTTCTGGAAGATCGGCCAATGCTCTTAATCGCTGAGTCATCTCTCTAGTCCCCCACTGGAGTTTTGAGCAGGTCCAGATTCTGCCATGCCCTGACTGCCCATCACCCTGAGGCTAGGAGGGCACCAATGGTAGCTGGCATAGTTAGCCAAGGTATGGCTGGTTCTCAGCATGAAGGTACCCAGGCCAGCACAGTGGCCTGTGTTGAGGAGGTCCAAGGCAGTAATGGTGGTATGGCTATTACCTGTCCCGGGGAAATGCCCAACAGGGCCCTTCCTTGTCCTATACCTCTTGGCCCCTAGCCAGGCCCAGCCCGCAGCTGTTACACAGCTGTTGTTTTCTGCTCAGGGCCTTGGCGCAGAGCCAGGTGCCTGACACAGGTGGAGCATGCCACTTGGGAGTCCCTGAGCTGCTGAAACACAGGATTCTGTGTGCCTCCAAGCCTTGTTTGGTGGGTTTTGGTTTTCTAAGACGTGATGGCTCTGTAGCCCAGGCTGGATATCAAAATCCTACTGCCTCAGCTGCTCAGTGCTGGGATCACAGCCTGCTCAGTCTGTCTTGTGTGTAGCATTCAGCCCCACTCAGCCTCATCCTGTTCAAAAGACACCACAGGTTGGGAAGACAGCATTTTTAATTGAGCCCCATAGCACCCTGCCCCCAAGCCGAGGGCATTCCCAAGCACCATGGCATCATCCCCCTGCAGGCTAGCTCCCACTGCATGGGGACCCCAAAGCACCCTTTCCCCACATTCCATGGGGCCAACCTGGACCCCCACTCACACCCACCCACTGGAACTTTATTTCAATAAATATGACCTCAGAACCAAAGCTGGGGCAGGGAGTCCCACAAAGCTCACAAACAGGCTGCGACCCAGGGCATCTGAAATCAAGGACAGGGCATGGGAGTGAGCCAGAACCTGCCTCAGCAGGAGTGAGGCCCAGGCCTCAGGTAACAACCATATCTCCAGCCCTGGCTTCAACCACAGAGCCACAGCTGCTTGCCCAAAACTTCACCAGCTCCCGGAGTTTTTGTCTTGACCAAATTCTGGGCAGGAAAGGGGACCCAGAAGCCTGGGAACAAATGGGGCAAGGCTTTCTGAAGACACCGGAGTCTAAAGCAAGGCATTGGAGTGATGTCGTGGACCAGGTCACTGTCCCGGGCGCACGCCGAAGGGGTCGGTATCTCCGGCTTGGGTCTGGGCAGCCCGGGAATCGCGGGTGGCCTGCCCCATCTCCCTACGGATGTCACCCAGTGCTGATTCTGGGTTCTCCAGCAGCCGCTGGAAGAGACTGGGCCTGGCGGGAGGCTCACGGCACTGGAAGGTGACAGCCGTGCCCGTGTCCGCCTTCATCTCCCGGGAGAACCCGTCGGAGGAGCCGTCGAAGCAGCGGCCGATGGCTATCTCCTTGGCCAGCCGTGGGCTCTGGTCAGTGACCGTATAGACGCCATAGTTGTGGCCCAGCGCGTCGAGCGGAGCGAGCATAGCGAAGGCGGTTAGGTCGTCGTGGTCGGGAGCGAGCGGCGGGTGCCGGGCTAGGTAGTCCTGCAGGAGCGTGTTGACGGCCACACGGCGGCAGCTGCCCTGCGGGGTCACGGTCACCAGCGTCCTGTCCACCTGGCGCTGATCGAACAGCATGCCGCCGCACTTGAACTCCACGCAGGCGGCCGAGGAGCCGGGGCGCTCGGGGTGGCGCACGCTGCGGGTGTCCCGAAGGCCGTAGAGGCGGCCGCGCGTGGCCGCGTGGGTGCCGCCCGCGTTGTGCGAGCGCACCATGTACTCCTGCGGGCCCTGCAGTCGCACCTTCAGGAAGCACGCGCGGAACTCCTGCGGGTTGGGCCACCAGGCCAGCAGGTCTCCGGTCCACGAGGCGGGTGCCCCCTCACGGAACGGCACCACGTCGTACTCGTACTTGTCTGCCTCCACGCGCGAGAATCGGAAGTGGCTGTCGGTGACCGGCGCGTCTTCACAGTCGCGCAGGCGGCGCCACGGATACACGGGCCCGCGCGCCTCGGACTCGCGGCCCGCGCGTGGGCGCGCAAGGTTCACGCGGAAGCCGGTGCGCTTGAGCGCTGGGTCGTCGTGGTCTGTGCGCTGGTAGCCGAGGCGCTCCAAGTAGGGCTGTGCTACGCCCACGGTGGCTGCGGTCGCGCGTGGCCGCGACGGCGCGGCCTCCAGCTCCTCGCCGCCCAGAGTCGCGGTCACCAAAGCCGTGTAGGCGTCGGGCCGCTCGGCATCGCAGAAGGCGGGCACGCACGCGCCGTTGGGCCCGGTGACTGCGCTGTCGAAGCGGCCCCACGCGCGAGGGTTGCCCGTGAAGCCCGGCGCGGGCTCCAGGTTGAGCAGCGTCACCACCACGCCCTGCACCTGCTCGGCGGGCGCGAAGCGGTCGGTGCCGTAGGCGCGGACCTTCACGAAGCAGCGGCGCCGCTCGGGCACGTCCAGGTTGAAGAGGCGGCGCTCGCGCACGGTGAGCGCGCCCACGAGGAACGCACGCTCCTCCCTGCGCACGCGCGCCGCCACCTCCTCGCGCCGGAAGCCGCCTCCCCCCTGCTCAGCCCCCTCCACCTCCCACAGGCCGGTCTCCGGCTCCAGCGACCAGAGCGCCAGAGCCTCGGCGTGGCCCGGCATGCGCACGTGTTCGGCGTCCACGCGCACGGCCGCGCGCGCCGCGTGCAGCTGCTCCGCCGAGCCAGGCGCGCGCAGGTCCACAGCGAACATGCCGTAGGTGCGCAGTGGCGCCAGCTCGCCAGAGCTGTCCAGGAAGCGCAGGTCGCTGGACGCCGCGGACGCCGACGCCAGGTCACGAGGGTCCACGAAGGTGACACGCGCCTCTACTGGTCCGGCGTAGGGACGGCCGTCGGGGTAGCGGAAGGTCCCGGGCGGCAAGACCAGCTCTCCTAGAGCTGGTGCCGCCGCCTCCTCCTCCGCGCCGCCCAGAGGGATTGCACCGCCGCGCTCCGCGTCCAGCAGCACTGCGGCCGCCTTGCGCAGCGCACGAACCTCGTGGTACACGCCGGCGCCGCGGGGGTCGAAGGGCAGCACGCGGACGCTGTCCACGAACTCGCCACTCGGGTCCACGAAGGTCACCACGAGGCGCTGGGTGGCCGGCGGCACCTCGATGGTGAAGTCGCCCTGGTAGGAGGTGAAGCCGATGGGAGCGCGGCCCAGCAGGATGTTGGCGAAGCGCAGGGGCTCCCCAGAGTCCGCAGCCACCACGCGGCCCCTCACCAGCCCCCGACGGGGCAGGCACTTGCGACAGCCACACTCGGCCACCACTTTCACCGGGAGCACGTAGCCGGAGCAGCGGATTTCCCTGCTCTCCAGGCGCAGCACTGAACAGCAGCGAGAGCCCGCGTCCCCACAGCGAGGGCTGGAGCCCACGGGGCCCGGGCAGCGCGTGTCCGCGCACAGGCCCACGTCTAGGTATGCGGGGCTGTCGCTGGACTGGCCACAGTCGTCCGGAAGCTTGATCAAGTGTTCCTGAGGTCGGGGGTCGCAGGCTGGCTGGCCGGGAGCTGGGAATTCCACACAACCAGGTCAAGGGAGGGGGACTGAGGTTGGGGGCGTGGGCTGGGCTCAGGTGGGGCGAGGCCGGGCGCTCACCGAGCACAGTGAGCTGGGCGGCGCGGGAGCGCACGGCGCCAGCCTCGTTCCAGGCCTTGCAGTGGTACTCCCCTGCCTGGTCCTCGCGAAGCCCCCGGAGCTCCAGATGCGGCCCAGACCCGTGCTGGCGCCGGTCCAGCAGGGTCCCGTTGTGGAACCTGAAGACGGCAGTAGGTGGATGACATTGTAGGGATCTTATGGATGGTGGCCTGACTACTGTTACTAGGGCTAGGGGGTGGCTTCCTGAAGCTCAGCCTTCTCCCCGGGTCTCTCTGCACTCTGAACAAAGGAGAAACTGAGGCAGGCATTCATTCTCTCCTAGGAGGTTTTTGTTTTGTTGAGACCCCGCTGTGTACCCCAGGCTGACTTTGAACTCTTGATCCTCCAGCCTGTAAAGGTTGGCCCATCAGGCCTGCTCTGTTTTTCTTCTTCTGAGACATGGTCCCACCACCATGGAGCCCACACTACTTCAGGCTCACAACAATCCTCCTGCCTCAGCGCTGGGATCATGTGTTCACCACCGCACCTTAGGCTTTATAAGTACCACAGGGTTACAGAACGTCTACCAACCCAACGCTGACCCAGTTCCCTGAGTTCGTGAAGACACTCACCAGGAATATTTCTTAGGCATGGGGGTCCCCAAAGCCTTGCAGCAGAAGGTCACCTTCTGACCTGCCTCCCGCACTCGGGACTCAGGGTGCTTTAGCAGGTATGGCTTCCCTGAGGGGATAGGAGATGGCCAAGTTCACGACCCTGCTGTACCCCAGAGACCCCTTTTTCCTCCGATTCTCAGGGACGGCCCGCCTCACCCTGTACTGTCAACAAGTGAGTCACATCTTGTTTTTTTCCCCTTGGTCTGGAACATCCTCCTCTGTCACTCACTCCCATGTTCTTGGCTGCAAGAACACTCACCTAACTCTTTAAGGACAATGGTGACCACGGCTGAGTTGGAGCTGTTGGCGTGGGCCTGGGCTGTACCAGCGGAGAAGCCATTCATCTGGGCACTGACATTGGCCTGGCTGCCAGCGCAGACTCCAGGCACCCGGAAGGTTCCATGGGTGTCACTGGTGGCTACTATGCCAGGTCGGGCTCGAAGGAAGACCCTGGCTCCTGCCAGCTGTCGCCCAGATGGGGTGACCACTGAGCCCAAGAGGATGTGGTCAGGGCACCCGCAGGTGTCAGAGCTACACCCTAGGGGACATGGGGTGGCCAGGGCAAGAGAACTCAGTCATTCAACAAACATGTAAGCCCCCGCCCCCGCCCCCCCCCTTCGATTCCCCTCAGGCTTCAGTGAGCCTGGAGACAGGGATGAGTGGGCACAGCTGGACCAGGGGGAGGAAGCTGGGTCTAGAGATGCAGGGAAGAAACTCCAAGGAAGGAACCCCAAGAGGCTGATTCATAAAAGATGGTGAGGACATCCTCGGGAGCACCTCGGCAGGGGCTGGGAGCCGAGGGGCTGCCTTGGACAACATCTGTCTCACTTCCAATGCTGCTGCTTCTCCACAAGATGGAAAATTACAGCGGAAACGAGAGCAGAGGTGCCAGGTGGGGTGGGGTCCCCACCATTGGCCACCTCGTGCCCCCACCCTATGAGGGCCCGGCTGCCCGCTGTCCGCAGACCATGTTTTTGGAGCCCAGGCCCGAGTGGAATTTCCAGTCCCCTTCTGGCTGGCCTCCTGGCTGGCCCTGGGAGGGCCTGGGCATCATGTCTGCCAAGGTGTGAGCGCGTGTCTGCGTGGGCGAGCAGGACAGGCGGAGGCTGAATGCTGAATGCGTGCACTCAGAGTATGCCACTGGCTTCAGTCTGCACACAGGGCTATCTGTGTGTACACTAGGGGAAATGACCCCTCAAGTCTGCCCATACCTGCCCGGCATCCACCTAACCCTTTGCATAGTCTCTTTGCAGCGAGTTCAGGGCCTAGGATTCTACGCCCAGTAAAATCGCGTTCGGTGTGTGCAGTCACGGCCCAATCGGGCAAAGGAGGAAAGAGCTTGCCAACATTGGACCCTTCTAGGCCAACCTGTGTCCCAAGCTTCTCCACTTACTAGCCTGGCCTTTTCAGGCCCTGCCCTTCAGGGCCCCCACTTCAACTAATCCAGCCCTCTGGGCTCCTCCTTATGTAGGCCCCACCTCTGACCATCCCCTCTTCAAGCCCTGTCCCTCCTACCTGGGCACCGGGACCTCACGCACTTCTGCGCCTCCTGGGGACTCCCAGGACACGTATCCCCAGACGAGCTTTGACAGCTGCGGCGGCGCAGGCGACGGCCTGGACCGCAGCTCTTGGAGCAGAGACCCCACGCGCCCCATGCGCCCCACGCGGCCTCTGCGGAGCAAGGGAGAAGATGAAGTGGAGCTGCTCACCCCCGCAGTGGGCTCTCTGGACTATGCGAGTCTGGTTCCCCCCGGCAGATAGTACTGCACAGAGCCCACCCCGGCTCCCTGCCAGGTGCGTTCCTGGTTAGCCCTGCTGTTTCCCATCGGTCTTGAATACGATGGGGGCTCAAGCCATCCCCCAGCACTGAGCTGTTCAGGATGGGCCTATGGGGTCCTGGCATGTACTACGTACCACCTGGGCCCAGCTCCTCCCCTCAAACCAATGCCCACAGGGTGATAGATATGTCTCATAGAAGCTATGCCCACACGGCCCCACCTGGACATCCAGGCCCTGCTCTCACTGGGACTTACTCCTCAGGGTCACACTTTCTATGTTCCCGCCCGCCCAGGACCACCGGCCGCGCCCTTACCCAGTGGGCAGCGGAAGCGCACATGGTAGTTGGAGCAGCGGCGGCCTCGCGGCTGCTCCCGATTGAGACACCAGAAACCGCGTGCTGGGTTGGCATGTACCCGCTCGCCCACGGAGGCCGGTAGAGCCCAGTCTGTGGTGCGCGCCTCCAGCGCCAGCGGCCGCGGGCACACGCGCGCGGGACCGTAGTAGAAGCGGATGGCGGCCAAGCTCTCGAAGTCGCCATCTCCTCCCGGGTGGTCCACGTTGAACCACGACGTCCACTCGCTGGCCTCTGCGGGCACCGCGTGCTGAGCCCGGGCCCCCACCTCCCGCCAGCCCCTGCAGCTTGGGGCCCTTGGGTCAGGGCTTCCAGGAGCTGCGATGTCCAAAGACTCCTCACTCTCGCCACCCTCCCCCATAACCCCACCAGGCCCAGGTCACACAGGTCGGTTGCAGAGGCAACTCACCCTCCCAGTCCTCCAGGGCTGGCGAGGGCTGGCTGGGGTCTGGCGGCCGTCCTAGAAGACCCCGGGCGGCTGCAGTGCGCTCCTCGGTAGAGGTGGCGTCTGTAGGAGTGCAAGGAGGTGCAAGATGGGGACTACTGAGACCCCTTTCTGGTGCAACAGGGGAGTCATGATCACTGCGTTTCATGGGGTAGGAAACTGAACTCTAGCCCTGGGGACTGCAGCGCCATCCCCTCGGCTGCTAGTCCCATTACTAACAGCGGACCCTGAAGCCCTATCCCTCTCCACCGGTTGGGTGACTATGTCCCACTCTGCCCCTCCAGGCCCAAATGTTCATCAAACACAAGTTTAGTCGCATGCATTCGGCAGTGCGTCTGCCCGCAGACCGCTGCGTTCTCTTCCTGAAGTTCCTCCTGCTCTACTCTTCCCGGGCTTTCTAGGTGGGGCTCAAGGTACCAACAGAGAAGTACTTGGCTTCTCTGGCTCCAACTTTCCAAGATGGACTAGGAAGGGTGACAGGTTTAGGCGAACCCCTTCTTCCTGGAGCCCCAGTCTTCTGAGAAATGGGCCTGTCACCAGCCTGCGGGGGGGGGGGGGGGACGGCTCCGACCCCTTCGCACAGGTTTCGAAACCTGGCGATTTAGGGTTCAAAGCCTTGGCCTGGTGCTCTATCCCGGGAGAGGATGAAAGAGGTCTCTTTCAGCCGCTTTCTGCGAAGCTCGTGAGATGCCTCCCACCCCATTTTCGGCGCGCAGGGGGGGTCACTCTCGGAGGTCCCGGGGCATCTCACCTCGCGCTCCCGCTAGGTGCGCGACTGCGATGCAGAGACAGAGCAAGGGCAGCGGTGACGCCATCACCAGGTCGCAGCGGCTCGGCGAAGCGCTCGGATCGGACTGGGGCGGGTCTGGTGGCTACTAGGAACTGATGGGGGCGGGACGCAAACGTAAGCCACGCCCCTGTAGACCATAAGAGGTTGCTCTTCTCCGATGCCTCCTAAGGTGCCTCCGCCCTCAGACTGCCATGTGTCCCGCCTTCCCCCTCGGCCTTCTCCAACTGGGTCCTGCGCCGCGTGGGAGGCGCCATTTGGTCTTAAACTTGAAGTTGCTTCGGCGGCTGCAAGTTCTCTATCGCGTTTAACTTCGGTCTTAAGTACTCTAGGCCACTCCCGACAGCCTGGAAGTCCCACCCAGGTCTACCCTCTATTGTAGGAAGCTCTACGGCGCAGCTCCTCTCCTCAAGCTCCGAGGGAAGTTCCTTCTCCACCCGCCCACCCCCTGGTCTGGCGCACAAAGGAGGCAGAGGAGAAGGTGGTGGTGATGTTTATTGGTGCGGGTCCCAGCGCGCGCCAGTTACAGCGCGGCCACGCAGTCGGTGCCGGTATATTTTGGCAGGCGCAGGCCAAACTTGCGGCGCACGTCCTCAGGCACGAACCTGCCGGCCACAAAGTGGTGGCGCCCGGAGAAGCGGCCGGCGCAGCTCTTGGGCGCAGCAAAGGACACTAGCACGTCGGGCTGCACCGCGTCCTTCGCGTCGCCGCCAGCCTCGGCGTCCCAGCCTGAGGGCGGAAGAGGGGGAGCTGGGAGGACCGCGGCTCCCGGACCGGGTCTGCCCTGTCTCCCTCCAGGTCCGGTGCCTTAACCTCCGACACGTGGGTAGCGGTCAGACCTGCTGACCGCAGAACGGCCTCCACCCTCGGATTACACCGTTTCCTCTGCCTGTCCGTACCTCCCGCCCCACCGGACAGAAGCCGCTTTGCTCAGACCAGACCTTCCTCACTCCCAGCCCCTTCGTCCGACTTCAGCCTCCCTTCTCGGATCAGGTCCCCACCCTGTACTGTGACCTGAGAGCTCCTCCCTCAGAACTGTGCCCCTACCTCCCCATCCGGATTTGATGTCTTTCTCCAGCCTGGGACGTCTTAGCCCTCTGGCCCACCCCAAACCATCCAGGAGTCTGTCAACTCTGTCAGGGGACAAGCACTTCTCTCCTTGCCCCAGGCACTAACCGGAAGCTGCCTGCTCCTCTCTCTGACAAGAGGCTTCCAACTGCAGGGTCCCTCTCCCCCCACCCCCACCCCGTCCACCTGCAGCCTACCCCCCTCCCCAGACTAGATATGCCTCGGCCTTGGTCTAGGATGGCTCTGGGGCCCTCCAGCTGGGGACATTTCCACGCAGCCCCCAAAGAGAGCTGGGAGCTGTTTGTCCCTGGCAGGCGTGGTCTCTTGAGGAGTGAGCTCACGTCTGCCCTGTAGCAGGGCAAGCGGGTGGGTGGTGCCGGTTTAACTGGGCACTCGGACCGAGAGAGGACACCGGGTCATTTGGGGCAGCCACTTGTAACTTCCCCATCCTTAGGATGGGCGTGAAACAGGATGAGGGCAGACATGGAAATTGAGGTTGAAAGAGTTGGATGGGGAAAACCTAGGCTAGGGGCGGGGGTGTGTGCAAACCGGGGACACTGAGGCTGGAAGAGGTGGATAGGGAAAACAGGCTAGGGTGATCAGGCTGCCCCTGGGTGGCATGCCTGAGGGGACGTCCAGGCTCACGAGCGGGATGGAAAGCCGCTTCAGTGTGGCCAGCGCGCGCGCGCAGGGCCCGCCCGCCTCCGCCGGCCGCACTCCGGGGCCTAGCACGGCGTCCACCACCAGCCCGTATGCGTCATCGATGAGCCGCACCTGTGGAGGGTGGGGGGGTGTCAGGGGCCTGGATGGCAGACGGCCATGGCAGGGTCAGAGTGGGTGCAGCTGACCTCGGCGGGCAGGAAAGACAGGAAGGGGATGTCCATCTTCTCGCACTGCGTGGTCAGGTCGCGGTGCAGCGCGTCGGCGGAACGCACTGGGCAGAAGATGCTGGGCTGGTACTCCTGGGGGAACCCGGGTTCGGTGATGGCTGCAGCGGGACCCCAGCTCCTGTCCCTAGCGGAACCCCAGCCCAAACTCTGTCCGCCCCCCTCCATAGGACCCTGCTACTCACGAACACCCGAAGGTGCCGGGCACATGCCAGCCCCACAGCGCCGTTCTGTTCCGGACCGCAGACGACCAGCACTGTCCTCTGCTTGCGCAACAGCGAGGGCAAGGGGAACGCCTGCGACATAGCACAACAGGGTGGCTCAATGGTGGGGAGGGGACTGAGGCAGAGGGACGGAGCCATGGTCAAGAGGTGGTCTGCAGGACAGGTTGACTCCGCCCACCAGACTGGGGACCCGGCCTCTGAGCTCAGGCCGTGTGGTTTGTTTACTCCATACACACTTTGGACACATCCCCATTTCCTTGCTTAGCTACCCCCAAGTTACAGTGAAAAGTGGGGTGATCCCAGAGGGAGGTCCGCAACTGGGCAAGCATGGCACCTAGACCACCTGTCTGTATTTCCTATCTGTTTGCCTTCTATTTCAGAAGCTCAGTCTGCACAGTTCGTTGTGTTATTGTTTGAGAGGTTCTCGCTCAGGGTGGTCTTGAACTTACACCAATCCTGCTGCCTCAGGTCTCCAACTGCCAAGCTGGCAGTTGTGAGCCTCCACGAGGGCAACCTGGACTACCGGAGAGGGCCAGTGAGGTGGCTCAGCAGGTAAAGGAGCTTGCCACCAAGCCTAGGGAGGGACCCGAGTTTCTTTCCTGAGACCCACATGGTGGAAGAACATTGGCTCCCACAAACTGCCCTCCGAGCTCCACATGCTCACGCTCACACGGGGGCAGGGCAATAAATGTAATTTTTAAAAACAATTTAAAAGGAAGGAGAGGCGGGACACAGGCAGAGAGGGGACATACTCTTCCTTGGGTGTCTGCATTTATAACCGAATTGCCCCTGTTCATGGAGGACCCCAAGGCCAGGCTCAGTGGCCTCACAGCCAGCACCTCTGGGGTGAAGGTTTAGCTGAGCAGGGTACATCTAGTTTGAGTCCTGCTTCAGACCTCGTTTGACCATGCTGCTCATCTCCGGACCTGCTTCCTCGTGGGAGCATTTAGGGGTGTTCAGATGGCTGTCAGGTAGGTCATACTTCTAGGGGACCCAGGCCTGCTCTTTGAGGGCCCAAGCCCCACCCTGTAGGTATTCCCCCATCTGAGTCTCTGGGGACCCCACTTCTGCCTTGTCTGGCAGTGAGCCTGAAAATGAAGCCTTGTACTTCAGTTTCCGCACCCCAGCGATGAGTTGAAGTAGCCCCAAGCAAAGGGAGCTGGTACCTTCGTCACAGCCACCGCACTGGCGTGCCCACATAGTTCCACCAGCTGCTGCCGCCCAAAGCGATACTCGTCCAGCAGCTCACGCTCCAGGGCGGCCGCCTCCGAGGTGCTGCGGGCAGAGTCGGGCAACACGCTCAGAGGCGCAGAAAGGGAGCAGACTCGAGGATGGCTGCCCAGACCTGGCTGAAGGCTCTGGCCCGTCCTGACCCACGAGGAGCTTCAGTGGCAGGTCCATCATCTCTTGCCCACTTTCCCCATCCCACAAGCATGGTTTGAAATGGCAGCCTCAGCCAGAGGCGCGCACTCTGGTGGTGAAAGATACACATGTCGCTCAGCGGTGGTGTTTTTTTTCCCCCAAAGCTAAGCGACCCAGAATAAGGAAAGATTCTGAATGTAGACTGATTCCCTACACTGCATATCCCAGGGTGTCATCGAACCAATCCTCCTCCCTCAGATTTATAACTGGAGTGCCCACACACTCCCAAACCTTAAAAGAATTTGATGGGGAGGTGAGTTGATTTTTGACACAGGAATCAATGAATGAGGAAAGTCTAAAACACTGGAGGGGCCAGGGAGTGAGGCTTGTGACAGTGGGTTTTGAAGATTGCAGTTTAGCAGCTCATTCAGGAAAACGGAAGTGGGACCTTCAACTGTGAGACCCTTGATGCCCGTCTTCAGGGACAATGAAATTAAGATATCTGAACCTGGCTTTGTAGCCCATGTCTTTAATCCCAGTACCTAGGAGGCAGAGGCTGGCAGATCTGCGTGAGTTTAAGGACATACATAACATGTTCCAGGCCAGCCAGGGCTACATAGTGAGATCCTATGTTTGTTTGTTTGTTTGTTTTGAGACAGGGTTTTTCTGTGTAGCCCTGGCTGTCCTGGAACTCGCTCTGTAGACCAGGCTGGCCTCAGAGAGATCCACCTGCCTCTGCCTCCCGAGTACTGGGATTAAAGGTGTGTGCCACTACTGATGGACATGAGACCATATCTTAAAAAAAAGAAAATAAAGATTACCTGGCCAGAGAGATGGGCTGCTGGGCCAAATGGCTTTACCACCACTTGGCTGAGGGCTGTCTCCAGCTACCTCTAACAGAACTAACTGAAGGCAAGAATAGATTACAGAATCCATAAGTCTGTGCAAAAGTCATTAGCAATTTAACGTTGCATATGTGGACACCTGCCAAGCATGTGTGAGGTCCTGGGTTCCACACCTAGCACTAGGGAAGACCTTTTAGAAAGCAATGTCAAGGGAGCACAGGAGCCAGGGCAGAGGCTGGGGGCCTCCGCTTGCTAAAGGGCAGGTGCTCAGCACTACAGAACCAGGGCTGGGGTAGGACAGGGTCTGCTTGGTACCAACAGCTCTCTCCTGCCTTTCCAGCTGTGCACTGGGGAGGGGGTGCCTACCAGCCAGCAAGAGATGCCAAGTCAAGAGATGCCAGTCAGGGCATCCTGGAAGAAGGTAAAAGCAAGAAGTGAGAGTGCTGGAACAAGTCAGGATGGGTGAGGAGCAGGACAGCAGGGCTCAGTGCCCACGCCTTTAATCCAGCACTCAGAGGCAGAGGCAGGTGGATGTCTGCGTTACAGAGACAGGCAGAAGATTCAAGGTGGAGGATGGGTTTGAGAGCCACCCAAGAAGCTACACTTACCCTCAGACCAGGAGCACAGTGTAGGACACAGGCTTCCTGACAGGGGCTACAAGAGATGGTAGTGATGGTGCACGCCTTTAATCCCAGCACTTGGGAGGCAGAGGCAGGTGGACCTCTGAGCTGGAGGCCAGCCTGGTCTACAGAGTGAATTCCAGGACAGCCTGGGCTACATAGAGAGACCACCCCCACCACACACACAAAGAAAGAAAGCAGGGCACGGTGAGGAGGACAATGCAGTCAGGAGGGCGGGACCACAGGGGCAGAGCAGAAAACCCCGGAAGGAGGGTGTGGCACTGCACCTAGATGAAGGGGCCTGGGCCACCTGCCCAGCTTCTAGGACAACACATCCAGTGTGGGGTAAGGCTCGATTACGGTGGCACATACTTGAATCCCAGCACTTAGAGGGTGAGGCAGGACCATCACAAGTCCTTAGCCAACTGGCCTGCTTAGTGAAATTCTATCTCAAAAACAAGTTTGTGGGGCTGAGAGATGGCCCAGTGGTTAACAGCCAGGAGTGCTCTTGCAGAGGACTAAGTCCAGCACCCACACTACACAGTTCACAACCACCTGTCACTCTAGCTCCAGGGAATCCAATGCCTCTTACCTCCACAGCCACTGTACAACACACACACGAGGAGACGCCCTAGTTGGTAAACGGCTTGCCTTGCATGATGAATTCAGTTTAATTCCCAAACCCACAGGAAAAAACAAACACCACCGGGTGCAGGAGCTGTGCCTGTAACACACTGGCAAGGCACAAACAGGGGAGTGTGGGACTCACTGGTCAGCAATCTAGAAAGCAGTCAACTTTAGGTTCAGTGAGAGACTGTCTCCAAAAACTGAGGTAGAGAAACACAGAGGCAGACATCTGATGTGGACCTCTGGCCTCCACTGGCAAGTACATACATCACTGTAGAAAGGCTCAGTCCCCACTTTTGCCTGACAGTCATGACTGCCTCTGCGGGGGTCGTGGGGGCTGGGGGAGGTGGTCTCCTCCTGAAGGTAGGCAGTCCAGGGGAAAACCCAACCAGGGGCAGTGGCTAATCCTGGTGGACAGAGAGGACGAGAGCTCACGGGACCAGCAGGGAAGCCCACCTGCTATTTGGAGGCTGTTATGGGGGCCCCCCCCCCACACACACACACACTGCAATTCCCTAGGACAGGGACAGCAAGGCTAGGGTCTCTTTTCAGGCCAAGTGTTGAGGTCTGAAAAGGGAACTGGGCCGGACAACCCCAAATCATTTCTAGAAGGGCAAGGAACCCTTCAGCCAAGGCACCCCAGGTGCTCTCCCTAACACTTCTACCCATCACTATTGCTCACCTGGTGACCTGCACACATGGTCTCTGTGCCCTGAAATGGAGCCAGGGTCACAGCCCCCACCCTGAACCGTCTTGGCTTCCAGTGACAGTTGATATTCAAAGCCTCTGTGTGACTCCAAGACCCTCAGGTTGATACCTCAAACAGTGAGGGTAACTACGAGGGCCGGCTTGCCTGGAATGCGGTTTCCCTGGCAACTCAACTTCTGCTGCACCTGCAAGCTCCCAGCAAACCCTAGGGCCCACCCCAGTCATTCCCCTGCCTCCAGCCTGCCACCCTGGCCTCAGCCCCCGTCACCTGCTGACCTGAGAAAGCGCCTCTCCTCTGGCGCCTCTCCCGGGCCCTTGTCGCTGCATGCACTGCTGCTCATGGCCGCAAAGGCAAGCAAAGGCAGGCTGGCTCCACGCTGCCTTTTAAGCAAGTCCCGTGGGCGGAGCCCTGTGACTGAGCGCCTGACTAGCAGGCCGCTGGGAGGCGCTGCGTGCAGCTATTGGCCAAAGCACAGGGTGACTTAACCCTGAGGTGTCCGGGCAGCAGACAGGTGTAGAGGGATCAGAGACATGCTGGCGTTTATTTGTTATTCTTTATTGTGGGCGTGGGTTCGGGCCCTACATGTACCAGGAGAAGCCGAACCTGGCGTTGTCAAGCTCCTCCTTGGAGCGCAGCGCGTACAGCTCTTCGAGGAGGGGCGGCACCCAGCGCGTGGTGTGGAACACAGACTCGCCCACCTGCAGGCAGGGGCGGGGTCAGTCCGTCAGTCCCGGCTGGCCACCCCACCCACCCTACCCCGGACTCACCTTCCAGTCAGGCACATCTTTCATGATGACGGCCTCCTCCTCCAGGTTCTCCCGAAGAATCTGTAGGGTCCTGTGGCCACAGGGCGGGGCTGAGATCAGACCCACCCAGGGTAACCACTGTCCCTTCCTTGACCGAGAGGCCCTCCCATCCTGGCCTACCTCCTGTCCATCTCTGCCTGGAAGAGCGGCATGAGGGCGATCCGGGCCTCCAAATCCTCGATCTGCAGGCGCCTGTGAAACCGTGACACCCACTCGGGGTCAAATGGGGCCACTGAGGGAGTGTGGAACAGATATGACAGGGCCACAGGACGCTGGTGGGGAGGGAGAGGGTAGGGGCAAGGCTGGCCACCTGAGTTGGGACAGGAAGGCAAGTCTGCAGCTGGCATAGACTGACTGCAGCAGCCACAAAAGTGTTGGCTTCACATTTTCCTTTCAAATAAACTTGTTTCTTTCTTTTTTTTTTTTAATCCTAAAAATAGCCCTGTCTGATGATCTGGGTGGAGAGGGGGGCACACTCATCACCACCAGGCTCTGGGCCTTACAAAACCAATTTCCCTTTGTTCTCAAAATAGCAGGGCACTGGGCATGCAGGTCTTCCCACAGCTATTACCCCCACAGGGAGTCGGGAACTTCTCAACTTCATCAACCCACTGATGTGGTCTAGGAGGAGGCCTCTGGTGGGGCTCTTTCCAGTGACACCCTCATCTATGGCACTCATGGTCCTAGTCTTTCTGGCTTTCAGGGGACATACCTCCCATGGTCTGGTTCCTTTTTGTTGAGGTCTCACTGTGTGGCCCTGGCTGGTCTGCAACTCCTAGAGTTCCACCTGCCTCTATGTCCCAAGCCCCAATCATATTTGGCCTGGTGACCACACACAGTGCTAGCTAGGAGACCCCAAGTTCCAGGTGTCCTACTGTTTACGCTATCCTGGGCCAGGAACAACTCAAGGCCGATCTCCAGCTCTTCCCTTTAGAACAGGAAGTGAGGGGTAGGATCCATACTTCCTGGACCCCAACAACTAGCCAGCCAAGAACACCATCACCCTCACAGAACCCCTGGTAGTGAGCAGGGCCGTACCTGCGCTCCCGGTTCCACCTCATCATTCTCCAGTAGCCGAAGAGCAAGGCCCCGATGCCCACAGCGAACATGCTGTAGCCTGCAAGAGAAGTGAGGCTTCCTTCTCAGCAACACCGGGTCTCTGGGAAGTGTCTGTCTGCTGACTCTCTCCTCCACACCTCCACAAGTGGCCTGTCCTTCCTCAGCCACTTCCCCAGGACAGTCTCCAACTCTCCTGCTCGGTGTCAGGTATCAGGCAGTCTGGACTGCCACACTCCTCCAGCGGGCACAGGAGAGCCCCAGGGTCTAAAACAGTGCTTTTCAACATGTGGGTCATGACCCCTTTGGGGTTCAAACAACCCTTTCACAGGGGTCACATATCAGATATCCTGCACATCAGATATTTACATTACACTTTCCAACAGTGGCAAAATTAGTTATGAAGTGGCAATAAAAATAATTTTATAGGCTGGGATCACAACATGAGGAACCATATTTTGTTGTTGTTTTTTGAGACAAGGTTTCTCTGTATAGCCATGGGTGTCTTGGAACTCACTCTGTAGACTAGGCTGGCCTCGAACTCACAGAGACCTGCCAGTCTCTGCCTCCCAAGTGTGGGATTAAAGGCTGGTGCCACCACTGCCCAGTGAAGAACTGCATTAAAGGGTCATAGCATTAGGAAGGCTGAGAACCATTGGTCTAGGACAAAGGTGCCAGGTATGGTGGTACACATCTTCAATCTCAGCACTTCGGCAGAGGCACCTGTGAGGTGGGGGTCAGCCTGGTCTACAGAGTCCCGAGACGGCCAGGGCGACACACAGGCCTTGTCTTGCAGGGCGGGGGCAGCACACAAACCAAACAACAAAACAGAAGGTCAAAGGCCTGGTCTCCCCCAGAGAGGGGGCTCCGACTGCACCACCAGAGGCTGGAAGTGCCCTGTGGTGCCGCACGGCCTTCTCCTGACTCCAGGGGTGGTGTAGGCACCATGGGCTCAGCAGGGCATGCCACCTGCCCTGCACCCAGGGGAGACAGGGCCACCATAAATAATTACTTAAGACCAGCAGGGGAGTTCCAATCCTGAGCAGCAGGACATGCTCCAGGGGTCATCCACCAATGACTAAAGAATGTATGGAGAAGGCTGGGCCACAGGGGGGCAGAACAGGTTCCGGGGGTGAGGCCCGACTGGACCTTCCACTGGGTCAGGAGCTAAATATTTCCCACCCACTTAGTTCAGACTTTAAAGCTCATGTTCAGAGGCCAGGCCCTCCAGCCATGGACAACCAGGGTGGCTGGGTCCCAAGTCCAGGGGTACAAGTTCTCTGAGGAAGCCTTACGTTTTCAGGACCACCTCTGGCCAGTTGACTGTGGGTATACTCAGCCCTCACCCGACTGGGGAGGTGTCTGCACCGGTGCTGCACCCTCATTTTCAACAGCTAAGAGAACTCTAGTGGCCCCAGAATCTGACCTGAGTCATTTCCCCCAATTTCTCAGAAGAGCAAACAGGCTCTTGTGGGAAGTTCTGGTCCTCAAGTGTGAGCACCCAAGTGTAGCCCCACTTTCTCTAGAGTGAGAGGCCAGGGATGAGGGAGCCACATGCTGACTTGACTCCCAGCCTCCACCTGCCCCTGGCTGGCTAGAGTAATCACTGGGGTAGACTCCATTTCAGGAGTGCCATGGGGGAGAGAAGGTGCAGAACCCACATCCTCCACCCCAGTCCCCCAAGGAGCTGACGGTGTGGGAGGCACTGCCACCTGTGTCGTTTGTCCCCGAATCAATGAACCTGTGAGCAGGTGGCAGCGTGAGATCCAGTACAGTCACCATCAGAACCTCCACCCTTCCCCCTTCGCAGAAACCCACAGGCAGGTCAGGAAATTCATGTGGAAGTACCCAGGGCAGTAACGGCTACTTCCAAGAGCAGTGTTGCAGGATTCAAATGTGACTGACAGCTCCAAACTCATCGGGCAGCTGTGTGTGCACAAAGACATGCTGGCCTGAGGACAATCACGTTTGCCAGCAGGACAGAACCAGACGTCCACAATCTGCAAATAAACCCTCACATTTTACAGCCAATTGGCTTTGGACAAAGATGCCACAATAATTTAATGGGGGATGAGCCTTCTCAGCACAGGACCACTGGCCACACAGATAGATGCACAGTTCCCCTGCTCTCCTAGGAGCACAACTCCCAGTGGATGGAGGCCTGGAGGTAAGAGCTAAAAGTATCCCATGGCTGAGGTCAGTTGGTAGAGTGCCTGCCTGCCTAACATGCTGAATTCCTGGGTTCGATCCCTAACAACATAAACCAGGAGTTGTGGCACATGCCTGTGATCCCACCACTTGGGAAGCAGAGGCAGGAAAATCAAGAGTTCAAAATCATCCTTGGCTACATGGGGAGTTTGGGGCCAGCTGAAGTTACATGAGAACCCATCTCAAAAAATAAATAAATAAATAAATAAATAAATAAATAAATAAAAAATAAAGAGGCTAGGTGTGATATCAAAAGCCTTGAGGCA
>CABHPP010092769.1:0-12180 GCA_902168425.1 Peromyscus attwateri | reverse complement strand
ACTTGCAGGCAGTTTTTTTCTTATTAATTACATTTTTCTTTCATCAAAGAAACTTAAATTTCTTCTAATGGTAGCAAAATATCTTCAAGGTAGTGGAGGCTTATACATCTGAAACAGGTCCCTCTGACCTAGTACTTTTCCTCCACAGGCAGCCATGCTAGCGGTGACAAGAAAGGGACTCCTGTGTCCTGGAAAGAAGACAAGGCCCTGTGGGATGGCCGGGACCTGTGTCTGGACTCTCTATTGCTTTGCTTTTTTCTGCAGCCTCTGGGTGTAACTCAAAGCAACCCAGACTTAGTTCATTGAACCCCCAAGCTTTAGCTATTCTTTATGGAAGTTACAAAATGCCTCTAAAACTAAAATAAAACAGCTGATAGTGACGCCTTGCCAATGTGTCATTCAAACTAAACTCTTGATTTTTGAGGTTATTCTGATAGCAAAAGGCCACACCACTAGCATCGAATGAAAGGCAATGCTGGTGCACAGGGCCATGCCATGTGACATGGAACACCTGGGAAAAGAGCTAGATCTGTATCTTGACCCCAGGCCACAGTCAAATCATTCAAGGACTCATGCCCTTGATCCGGTGTATCATACTTTCCATAGATCTTTCTATTTTTAATTTAATAAGAAACTAAAGATAACTCTGAAAACCATGTAATTTAGTTAATGTTATTTGGAAAACTAAATGTGTATTATCGGAAAGGATGTTATTTTGTAAAATTAAACCAACAGACAGGGCAACGCCTATCATATTTGAGCCAATAGCTTTCTCGGGTTTCATTACTAATATTGTAATATGGTAATAAAGCTGGTATCTGGCATGTTTTCCCTTCTATTGAATAGCCTGCCTCCTTTGTTATTCTGGTTTATATTTTTTTTTCTTGCCATCATATGTTTGATTCTGGTAAACTAGATTGAAATTCATTATGTTTGTATTTTAACTTTATTAAAGCATTAATTTTATACATAGATCTCCCTTAGGTTCTTTTGAAAGAGTAACTACTGGGCTTAATCCTTTTGTCCAACATAATCTCTTAACAATGTTACTTTATGTTTTCATCATGGAGACCTTTTCATTGTTACTTTTTTCTTCCACACTTAAAAAAATGACAGAATTTCTTCAACTATACTGCTTATGAAATCAGATCTCACTTTGTATATTTGCTTAAATTTTCCTTTTAATTCAAACTGCCTGGTCTAAAATTTTTTTAAATAGCTCAATTTTCATTATACCATGATCTTAGGCCACAGATGAGTCAAAGAGAAGCTTAAATTATACACAGACAGCCCATGACTTAAAAAGAAACATGCTAGATATTCTCCATACCTAATCTCCCAATTTAATTTTGGCGAGGAGGATCATGGCTTCTTCTTTGGCATCCCTTCACCTTTGTACACTTCTCTGAGAACAGTGTCTCCAGCTTTGCTTTGAGCTTGCTCTGTCAGGTAAGGTTATGTCTCTTCTACATTATAGAACATAGACCTGGAATAAGCCCACCCAGTGCCCTCTTAAAGTAGACATCCGGTCCCTAGCTGGGCACAGAGCACACATGTATATTATATATCATTCTCATTTCTATGACAGTGGGAGCAGAGTTAACTGTTTGTAAAAAACAAACTAAAATATTTATGTTAGTGTTTGACTTGTCAAATTATGTACAAAGTCTTATAAGTATAAAAGTTAAGATATCCCAAGATATATTTATATTCTACTTTTCTTTTTAATTTGCCCTGGTTGATAGCTCTGTCCAGTGATGTAGCTAATCATTTCTTCCATCTCATTTCTCTGACATTCCTGGATGGGATCACCACCAACTCCTGTGTAGATGCTGAGATGGTTCCCATCTCCAGACTGAAGCAATGATGCCGAGATGGTTCCTGTGTCCACACTGAAGCAGCAATGATGCCGAGATGGTTCGCGTCTCCAGACTGAAGCAGCAATGATGCTGAGATGGTTCCTGTCTCCAGACTGAGATAATAGTGTAGTTCTTAGACCCTTGGTGCACATTAGGTTGACATTGTTAGCATTTCTTCAACTTGGTGACATGCTTCCTACAGGTATGTCCTTGGACAGTGACTAAACTCCTACTGTATTCAATGGTAGCAGAAAGGGCTCTCCTCCATTCCCTCATTGACTCTTTAGTTGCTTAACTTGAGATTTCCTCTTATCATGACTTCCTACTTCCTCACCGTAACCAATCTGCCTCAAATGATCTAAGATTCCTCTGTTCCTCTCTTCTTTATTCGGACATTGCGTGCCTGTATCACTCACATCATGATGGTTATTTGCCTGCAAGTCCACACGGCATTGTACCCTAAGTATGATACAACTATAGATTAAAACAATTGTTGTACACTCATAGACACATGGACCTACTCCCACACTGTAATATAAAGCCAATAAATATAATGTAGTCCTGTTAATATTCAAGAGTTAATGTGCTTCAAACCCATATACTTATCTATTTAGCTTAGAGTTCAGCATGTATTGAAACATAATTTTAAATTTTTGGACAAAAATTTGTTTTCTCTAAGACAATCATGGCAAGATTTTTTAGAGTTGTTCTGGTACTCTATGTATGAAGTGCATGTTCAATACTTAAATGTCTTAGATCAATTCAAATAGATTAACTAATTTACCACATAGTATGTGAACTTTCTGTGCTCATGCAGAGGCCATGGAGTTGTGCCATTCCAAGACAACCTGCTGTAAGGTATACACTTTTGGTTTTATATCTGTAGTTTACTGGGCATGCCAATGACACATAGCCCGGAAGTGCTCCTAGAAAATGCTTCCACAAGGTAGCACCTGTTTTCTACTGAACTTGGTGATATGCCATCAGCCTGCCTGAGACCTCAGGGCCACACTGCAGCATCATGAACTCAGAGGTGTCAGGCTTGAGTGAATTCTCCCCACCCTTTGTTCCCATCTTTTCTATCATAGCCACTCACCCACTGCACACTTGCGTGACTAATTTGGCTGTGTTATCTGTTTCTCAAAGACACTCAGTTTGTTTCATTTAGTGTTTACTCACTTGGGGACTTTAAAAATCAATCTAAGCCGGGCAGTGGTGGCACATGCCTTTAATCCCAGCACTCGGGAGGCAGAGGCAGGCAGATCTCTGTGAGTTTGAGGCCCGCCTGGTCTACAAAGCGAGTTCCAGGAAAGGCGCAAAGCTACACAGGGAAACCCTGTCTCAAAAAAACCAAAAAAAAAAAAAAAATCAATCTAAGCATGATATTTTAGAAAGGTAGTCTATGAGCTAAGATGAACATGATTTTTTAATGGAAAAGCAATTATTTTTATTATCAAATTGTATATCAGTCCCCCTAAATAATCCCCCTAAATGTGTTTAGGAGGTAACACATTTAACAGCTTCTCACCAGGGAATTTGTACTTGTTGTAACAGGCATCCAAAAAGCCCTCCAAGTAAAACTCATCATAAGGACCACTGTGCTTTGGCATGCCCACCTATGTACAACTAGAGGATGATAAGTTTGAAATTTGTAAATGCCTCTACAGAGGGATTGTTTTCTTTAAAACATAGCTGAAGGTATTAAATATGTATCATACCTAAATCTATAGTAAGAGGGAATTGAAAAGAGATGTCAAAACTTCCTTCTATGTAAACGGTTTCCCTACTTTGGCTGGGCTGCAGCATATCACATGGATCCTGGACATCTTCCTTATGTGGCCATCTGATGCTGAGCTGTCCTACTGTGGAAAGGCTTATACTAATGCTGAAGAATGGCCAGGGAAGAGCAGAAAAGCAGAGTGGTGTTCTGCTCATGACAATTGATTCAGAAAGAACCATCCCAAGGGAGCCAGAGAGCTAATAAACACTGCCAGTTTCATTTAGTGCAACTGCCAAATATAAGGTAAAAGTATTTTTAACTTCATTTTATCTGAAAAAAAAATGCTTCAAGAAATAACTATTCATAAGAAAAAATTTTAAAAATGCTTCAAAACTTTGATAATATGAAAGAAGTTTTTATTCAGGCAATATCAAAAAGCTATATATTTTGACTGAGGCATAATAAAGTAGTTCATTTGTTCTGTCAACTAAATGTATTAATGCATGTTAGGAGATCGTGTGTTAGGCAGTAAGATGTAACTGCTCTATTAAAGGGCTTACATACATTTATTTTTGAAAAGAAAGTGTCTGGGTATCATCACAGTTAGGATTACAAGATTGATACCTCACTCTGAATTTCGTGGGTAAAAATGCCTTTAAAATATATTAAGCCACAATTGTGATTTTTGCTTCTGTGCAAGGCCTAGGGGAAACAGATTACGGAAATTTAAGTCCAAAATCTAAAGCCTGGGCTGGGGTGCCTGTTAACTTTGTATATATCCAGTACTTCAGAGAACATTCAGAAAACTCTGACAGTAAATATAATGCTGATTCTGAGCAAATGTATTAAATGAAAGGAAATAAGGACAACTTTTACTGTGTTTAAAGTGGTTGGCTTTATGAAATGATGTAGGAGTTTGAATACGACCCTGGAAAGGCAAAGTGAATTATGAAAGAGACTCCAAGCAAGAGATGGATAACATTGAATGTCAGTATTATGGTACAAAGTGTCATCAGGCCATTGACCTGCCAGGAGCCCCAGAGAGGCCCCACTAGCTGGTAGGCAGTCCTAGGGCAGAAGTTCAAGGAATAAAATAGAGCTTTGCAAATGTGGCACATTGTTTGGGTGCTGAGAGATGGGGAATTAGCATTTTCTTTATCCCAGCTTGATCCAATGCAACAGCACTGCCAGCTATGTCATTTAACTCTTACAGTTGTTTCTTTTTAATATACTTAAAAAAAAACAGAGGGAGGTGATTCCCTCAATTTTTGATAAGAAGGAAAGATAGAAATTTAAGTTCCCTGTAAGAATTATAGTCATGAGCAGCTGAGTTGGAATAAGACATGAGGACTATTCCTTCTCTTTCTTTTTCTCCAGGCCATTCATGATGAGTCAGAAGTCAAGCAGAAAAGTCAAGCAGAAGTGACTTAGCTCAGCATGTGAAAGTTCCAGGCTGGCTCTGCAGAGCACTGTGTAGGGACACACATCAGAGAAAATGCACTGAATGGCCCAATACTTGCTCTCGAGCTGGAAGTTCAGATGCTTAACCTCAACATCTGTCTCCCTGGGAAAAGGGTGAATGTCCCCATCAAAAGCATCATCTGCTATCTGTGCCATGGCCAAGGGACTTTGGAACCTTCCAGGCTAACCAATGTCAACATTCCCCAGGAAGGTCCATTCTCTCTGGACCGGTGAGGCTCATCAACATCTCACTTCTATTATTCTGAAAAAATGTTCTTCTGACTAATTACTGCCTTGCTCCCTTTGAGTGCTCATCAGCCAACTTTCCCAGTGATAATCACTGCACTCAGTCTGTGCCTGAGTGGAAAATCGCAGTACTCCAGCGTCATCCTCTCATTGCCGGCAAGTCCAAAGTCGTGCTCCTTGGCAGCTGGACTTGTACCCTGACGGGTGATGTTTTTAGTTCATTATCTTGAACAGCAGGGATTTTGAATTCTGTCTTTAAAAGTAGGTCAGTGTTGAGGGCATAGGATGGTACTACAAATGAAACCATCTGGCTAGTGATAAAGTAGCCATGTTACCACTGACTGCACAGCACTATGTATCGAAAATGGGTTATTAACAATTTTCATATGCTGATAGTTATAAATGATGGAATATTTATCCATTTTAAGGGTTTTAATTATTTGCTCATTTAATCAACAATAAAATTGACTTTGTTGGTATATTTACAACACTTGTAGTCATGTGACTGCCACCAGAATCAAGATAAGAAAAAAGTTCTTCATCTCTCAAATTCCTTTGTGCTCACTGTCTGTAAGTAAGCCATATTTCAGTTCCCAACCTGGTTGTAAACACTGTGCCATTCTCTACTCCTAACATTGGGCCTTTCCTAGAGTAACACATAAAAGGAGCTATATATTACATAGGTTGAAATCTGGCTGTTTCATTTATTAAAGTTCAGCTGTGATTTTCAAAACTTCTATGCAATAACAATTTCTAGATGTCTGTGCTATGATTTGGGCATTAAGTGTCTCAAATGCCCATGTATTAAATATGCTTGGACACTATGAAAGCACTAATGTAAATTAATGGAACTTTTAAGAGTTAGTAGGATCTACTGAGAGGACCTTAGGTTACTGGAGGCATTCCATTAAAGGGGACTGTGGGATCCTAACTTTCTTCTAGACCCTTTTACTCATCATTTTCTGTCAATGCCTAAAAGCAATGGGCCCACTTATTTAGAGAATGGAACTTCTAAATACTGAGGCACAGTAAACCTTCTTCATACATTTGTTATCTTGGGTATTTGTTATAGAAACAGAAAGAAGACTAATACATTCCAAGAATTAAATTCCTCTCCTCTGGACTTATGTTCTAGAGACTCAAACTACAAAGGAGTGGTGATGAGAACTCTAAATTATATGGTTGGACCCTTTGCCCACATTGTTTCCCTTCAAGGATGGAGGACAGAGGGCAGGCCGTACATCTGCAACCAGGAAGTGACCACAGGCATAAAAGGCTAACGACAAGCATTCTGCAATTTAAATATAATTAATTCTCTTTGACTTTTAGCTACACATAAAAACAAACCTTCTTCTAAAACAAAAATCAAGTATAAGGACTATTATATCAAATCTTAATATCAAATAAACATAAATTATTAAGGAGCAAAATAAGCCAAACCTTGCTATGATTCATCTTTAAGTATGTGATACGGTTACTTAGGGAAACGCTACATCATTTGAGTAGTCTTAAAAATCAAAGAACATTATAATTGATCAAAGAGCACAGGCTTGCCCTCCCCACTTCTCTGCTAAGACTCAAATTCTCATACAGAATCAGAAAGAATACCTAATGTACACTGGCTTTGGAACAGGTCATGAGGCTTACTGTTAGTATGACATGTATTTGCATGTGAATGAGAGAGTCTTGGAGTTATGCATAAAATTCCTTAGCTTCCTTAAGACCTGGAAAATAGAAACTCCATGTTTAACTTAGTTATTTAGAATTTCTGTCATTGTTTCAAGGGTGTCAGTTATGACTCATTTTAGATTATATTAGATGCCCAGTGAGATTATCTTTCCCAGTCTCTCTTAAAGAGAAAGGACTGTAAATGCCATGGAATCCCTACCTGTCACCATAGTAGTCAAGGTGAATACACCAGAAACAAACCTCTGATGCTATCTGGGGTTAGCTGCCCATGTGCTGGGGAAAGCAAATACAGATACTTGATAGCAAGCATGGCAAATCAGAATTGGAATGTCAGCACTGAGCCTTGGAACTGAAAGGTCATGACATTCACAGGGACCTGAGAAGTTCTGATGTAGAAGCTGAGGTTGTGATGAAGCAGAAACCAGGAAGTGCAGGTGAAGGCAGTGGACACTGGACACAGGCTGAGGACTGGATTCACATGATAATGCTGAGTCACACCCCCATGGAGCAGCAGAACTGTGGCAAGCAGTTAAGAGGAGATGCAGCTCATAGGCATTAGCCATACTCCTACTCCCATTATTGAGACAACTTGACTGAGTCTAGTCTTTGGATCAAAGCTTTAGATTCTGTTACAACAAAAATTAATAGCAGACTTCCGGAGCTGACAGAAGTGTGTGATAGAGGCTCCTGAATAGAAATGAAAATGATTCTGTGGCGGTGAAGACAATCATACATTCAGTACTGAGTATGTATGGAAAAGAAACATGAATGAAATGTTAATTAATAACAATGAGAATAAGAATGTTTTAAATAAATAACTTTCTTTAAATTCAGGACATAAACAAGTAGCGTTAACAGTAACTGATAGACTGTTTTCAAGTGGAATTCCAGAGAAAGCTGCTTCAATTGAAACATATTTATAATGAGCACATTTGTGGGAACCTCCACCCAATAGTTAAGGATAAATAATCTACATTCCTTTCACCTTATCCTGACAAAGTGGTCCTTGTTCCCACGGGTTCCAGAATCCCACAGCTATCAAACTTTGTGATGCTCTTGTTTCTTGCATACATTGGTGAAGGATCCATATCCAACCTCTACATGTTCTTTTATGTGAAGGGAATAATGACAAGGAATTGGTCCACACGTGTCAAAGTGCATACACTTCTTTTTAAAAGAAATATTTTCATCCATGGTTGTTGGAACCCAAGAGTGTGGAGCACCAGCCTTACTCCTCTCTCTAAAATGTTTTATTTCACCATGTTCCTTTTCTCATTCCTATTGCAGAGTATAAATTAAGCAATACATTTTCTTTTTCTTTTTTCTTAAGAAATTTCCTACTCATTTTACATACCAACCACAGATCTCCCTCCCCTTCCTCCTCCCGCCCCCACTAACCCACCCCCCATTCCCACCTCGCCCAAGGCAAGGCCTTCCACGGGGAGTCAGCAGAACCTGATACATTCAGCTGAGGCAGGTCCAAGCCCCTCCTCCTGCACCAAGGCTACACAAGGTGTCTCATCATAAGCACTGGACTCCAAAAAGCCCATTCTTGCACCAGGGATGGATCCCAACCCCACTGTCAGGGGGCCCCCTAAATAGTTCAAGCTAAACAACTGTCTAGACTATGCAGAGGGCCTAGTCCAGTCCCATGGGAGGCTCCACAGCTAACGGTCCACAGTTTATGAGTTCCCACTAGTGTGGCTGGCTATCTCTGTACGTTTCCTCATCATGATCTCAATGTTCCTTGCTCATAGAATCCCTCCTCTCTCATTGACTGGACCCCTGGAGCTCAGCCTGGTGCCTGGCTGTGGATCCCTGCATCTGCTTCCATCAGTTACTAGATGAAGGATCTATGATGACAGTTAGGGTATTCATCAGTCTGATTACCAGTTCAGGCAAAGCCATGCATTGTCTATGCATTTCCTGAATGTGTTTCCCTTAGCTATTTCAGGATAATGGACGTTTACAGCGCGAATCACCGTCTATGTTTGACAGTCACTGCAGTACCTGCTCATGGCCTCGTCTGCCTTCTACCTGTGAGTCTTTACAAACCGTGAACATGTAACTTACTATTAGGAGAAATATATAGTATCTTGACATTTATGGAGGTAGACCTTTGTTACTTCATGCTACATCTTCTTGCCCTAGACAGTCTACCCTTTCATCTATAGGTTCATGTTGGTTAGGGGAATTACCAGTGTTGTATCACAGAAAAACAAAAAAGTTAATATCCATATCAGAAACAATAGTTTACAAACAATTAAAGTTATAAAATAGTCTCATTTTTGAGAAATGGATGCATGCATAAGTAAATAATCTCCTTTAAAAAAAAGAAAGAGGCATAATAGACAGCTAAAAATAAGCAATTTCAAAAAGAGCAGAAAACCCGCCGATCCTTGAAGAGAGCATTAGGACCCATCATACTAGGGTTGGGAAATGAAGGCAACAAGGGAGAAGCCATGGGTCTTGTGGCCCATAGGACCCTGGGAATAGACCAGTCAGCACCAAAGACTGCCTGGCTACAGAGAAACTGTCAAAACCTGACCCTAAATCACATTTACAACAGTCCTCTTGGGCTTCATAACAATGTAATAGGAATTGGCTTAAGCAAAAGAAATCTACTTTCTGAGTCTAAGTCCAAGATCAGCATTCTACTCATTTTGGTGTCTGGCCAGGGCTGTTTGGCTTTTTACTATGTTCTCAGAGGGGCTTTCCTCAGAGCAGGCACACTGAGGAAAACAAGAGGGGGCAAGTTCCACTGTCTCTTCTAGGTCAGCTTCTTCCAGATGAGTTAGGAAGGTCACTTCACTTTCACTCTTCTATTATAAAGTGACTCTTACTGGAGAGTCCAGCCACACACAGAGCAGCCTGCTGCCATGAAGTAAAGACTAGAGAGATGGCTCAGAGCTCTCCTGCTCTGGCAGCGCACCCACATTTGATCCTGGCTTCCACAGGCACCTCCACTCACATGCATATACCACTTCCCACATAAATAGATATAAAAACATATATAATAAACTTCTAAAAAATGAAAAGTATATAATACCAAGGAATAGAATGGGAGATGATCTCTGTTTTCCCTTCCTATTCGATTTTATACTAATAAAAATGAAATAAAATTTCTAAGTTTGTAGAAACAGTCTTAAAAATATTTTTGTAGTAGAGAAAAAAAAAACAAATTGGGAAAAACGACATATTCCCATTTCTCATGAAAGATTTTATTTCAGTTGAAACAAGGCATTGTATGATGTCATTGTTGACATGTTGACTGCACAATTTTATGGGAGCTAAAATTTTGAAACCACATAAAAACAATCCCGCATAACTATAGTTGATTGTGTTCATTATTATGGAAATGTTATGTTGATAAATATAATAAAATAATAACTCAATAAGGGTAAGTAGGACCTCTTAGACATATACCATTAAATGTAGCAAAGGAAGGCATTATATTTGGCTATATCTCTGGAAGAGAAGATCAGATTTAATATACTAGATGGCAAATTGCTGACAGGTCCCTGGTTGTTGTCCCTAGCATCTGGTGACATTACTTTTCATTCAAATCCCTCACCATCAACTAATATTTAAGCAGCTGTTTAGAAAGATTAACAATCACAGTGTGAATTAACTTAATTTTACCTATAGTTGAAGTATAATTTGCTGCTTTCCATCACTGTAAAAACCATGACACATTATTAGAAATATTATGCTAAGAAGAAGGAGGAGCAATAGTGGGGAGGTAGGCAGCTCTTTGTGTCTGGTGCATGCGGGAGCTTTGGCCACTCTAACTAAAAGGCATGATTTAGAACACCACAGTACTTTATTTATTTATTTATTTATTTATTTATTTATTTATTCTTCCTCCTAGCTTCCACCTATTTGCTTCTGTGTCTTCTACCAGAGAAAAAGTCAAATCCCTCCTCCAAGTATGTGTCTTGTTTATTGGCATTCTCTTGACGTAGCAAGAATCACAAACATGTTGAATGAAGAAATAAAACCGCAAGAGAAAACTAAGTCCAACAAGATATGAATGGAATTATAGGTTAGAAGTTTACAAAGGAAGATCGTATAAGTCACAGTTGGTTCACTCCACTGATGACAGATTAGAAGCCAGGATTCTGGGTTTCCATGTGATTGAAAGGACAGCCTTTTAAGGAGACCAGATGAGACCCTCAACATTGATACTGCTCTGTGCTTCCTGTTTGATTGGTCCAAGAGATGTTCTCACAGTAGATAGCACCCACATTTATTGATAGAAAACTGAGACACATTTTCATGATAGATTTCAGGATATAGCCTGGCCCACTGAACAATCACCTAATGTAACTATGTAGTGAATATAAAAGAATTCCAGACTATCTAGTATGAACTGAAATTTACTGAAGGTTAATCTTCTCTTTAAATGTTACATCTATATGTTCTCTTGTTGTCTTAGTTTTTTAATATATTTAAAATTTTTATTTTATGCATATGAATATTTTGCCTGTATGTATGTGCATCGCATGTGTGCCTGGTGCCTGAGGAGGTCAGAAAAAAGTATTGGATACTCTGGAACTGGAATTACTGATGGTTATGAACCACAATGTGAGTGCTAAGAACAGAACAGAAGGTGTTCTTCAACAATGAGCCATCTTTCCAGAGCCTATCTTGCTTGGTTTCTTTTCATCTTGCTGTGATAAAATACTCTCATAAAAGCAGCTTAAGGGAGAAAGGGCTTACTTTGGTTCATTGTTCTAGGATGCAGTCTATCATCATTGGGATATTAAGGCAAAAGGAGCTTGAAGCAGCTGGTTTGATTACATCCATAGTGGGAAAGGAAAGATGGTGAATGCCCACTGCTGCTCACTCCAGGATCACGGTCATGGTGTGCCTACAATGGGTAGGCTTTCTCACAATAATGTGAACAAGATAAGATGATACCAGGATGACTAGAGGCCCAACTTTTGGGTGATTCTAGGTTCTATCCAGCTGACAATTACTGCTAACCATTGCACCGGTAGATCCCTTTTTTTGTTTCACTTATTTAAAAAGTTATTTACCTAGAGATAAAAAGCTGAAAAATCTCTGCTGTTGATTTCCTTGAGTGTATCTTCTAAAATATCTCACACTCATAGTATATGTTCATTGGAGCTAGACTCCAGCCAGTTTTCTCTCCCTCTCTCTCTCTCTCTCTCTCTCTCTCTCTCTCTCTCTCTCTCTCTC
>CABHPP010092767.1:0-11126 GCA_902168425.1 Peromyscus attwateri | reverse complement strand
GTGTGTGTGTGTGTGTGTGTGTGTGTGTGTACAAGTACATGTGTGCCCCATGGAGATCAGAGGACAACTTGCAGGATCAGTTCTCCCCTTCCACTGTGTGGATCCTCAGGCTTAGGGCCTGTGCCTTTACCTGCTGAGGCATCTCACTAGCCCCAGAAAAGGTTACATTGTAACAGTCTATGTATAAACCATTCTTTACCTCTCTCTCAACCAAGGAAATGGGCTTTGATCTATAGAATGATAAAGTTAACACAAAACTTCATCACTATGAGATACTGAAACTCCGTAAGAACCCTTTGGAAACTCTAGGAATGCTGCTTTTATCACTCAGAGTATCCCACGCAGGAAGCAGAAAGATGGACAAAATCACCAGTTGTATCTTGTAGTTGTACCCCTCAAGAACACATGATGCCATCTCCAGTCCACAAACTTACCCTGAATTGCAGATAGATACACAAAAGTGTCCTCATGCTCCAAGTTCTCCAAGAATATCTGGAAGCACAAAACAGGGTAAGATGATTCTCAAAGAGCAAAAAGACACGGAGCCCTTTATCCACTGTCTCAGAGGAGTGATGCTTTTCTTCTTGGTAGAAATTGGCCTGACACAGAACCAGCCTTGTGAGGAAAATGGTTTATTTGCTTCAAGTCCAATTCCACTAATAATTTAAAGGGAGCTGGAAGGATTAGGGGGAAGGAACTTCTTTTTTTTTTTTTTATGTGCACTGGTGTTTTGTCTGCATGTATGTCTGTGTGAGGGAGTCAGATCTTGGAGTTACAGACAGTTGTGAGCTGTCATGTGGGTGCTGGGAATTGAACCTGGGTCTTCTGGAAGAAGCAGTCAGTGCTCTTAACCGCTGAGCCATCTCTCCAGCCCCCGGGAAGGAACTTCTTGAAGTCATCAAGTATATACCAGTACTAGTTGTGGAAATTGACACATATAAGAATAATCGCCGGGCGTTGGTGGCGCATGCCTGTAATCCCAGCACTCGGGAGGCAGAGCCAGGTGGATCTCTGTGAGTTCGAGGCCAGCCTGGGCTACCAAGTGAGCTCCAGGAAAGGCGCAAAGCTACACAGAGAAACCCTGTCTCGAAAAGAAAAAAAAAAAAGAATAATCAACAGGTAAAAACTTGATGTGCAAACCTGACAACCTGAGTTTGATCCCTGGATCCTATGGTGGAAGAAGAAAACCAACTCCCAGTGTTATCCTTTGACCTCCACAAACACACTGCAGCATATGTGTACCCACACGCGCACATATACATCATACTCACACACAATGCTATCCATAAACTATCCTTTTTAAGAAGAACAGTCCTCAACATTTTTCTGTGCTAGCCCATGGTAGAAAACATTTTCAACATAGGTGGCCAGATATATTCTGATGCTCTCCCCTGACCTAACACAGCACGTGGGGTTACAAGGGAGACAGAGATGTTATTATTACAGAGGCAATTTTATGTCTATTCCACTTTTTAAAAACCTTGCAAATTGTAGCCCTGTGATTGACATTGCTAACAAACTACTCTCATTCTTTCCCAAATTAGGAACTTGTCAGGGTGTCAAATGCAGTATGGTCTACCTACAAGACACTATGATGGCATGCTAAATTTGGGCCCTAACATGGGAGCAAGGGAAAGACAGCAGCATGTGCTCATGTTCCTCCGCTTGCTGTCTAGGGAAGGTAGGAGTGCCTACTCATATACTACTCAGTGTCCTTTGCTTGACAGTCTTGATTTCAACTTCATGCTACCTGTATCTACACTACTGAGGGAGAGCTGAAGATGAGTCTAGATGGGATGGTGACTAGAAGACATTGGGGTTGCATATGGAGTGAAGGACACAATACAGAATAATACCCATGAGAATAAAAAATAGGAAATATTTTAAAGACTTCACAGAAAAAGAATTGACAGGTGTCTGGGCTATTCAATTTTATTTTATTTTATTTTATTTTATTGTCAACTTGACACAAGCTGGGGTTATCTGGGAAGAGGGACTCTCAATTGAGAAAATGTTTATCATCAGTTTGGCCTGTAGGCAAAGTTGGAGGGCATTTTCTTGCTCAATAACTGAGGTGGGAGGGCCCAGTCCATGTGGGTGGTGTCACCCCTGAGCAGGTGGTCCTGGGTGCTGTAAGAAAACAGGCTGAGCAAGCCAAGGGGAGCAAGCCAGTAAGCAGAACTGCTCCATAGTTTTTGCCTGCCTCTACAGTTCCACCTTAAGCTGCTGCCTTGACTTCCCTAAATGGACTGTGACCTAGGATATGCAAACCAAACAAACCCTCTTCTCCTCAAAGTTGCTTTTGGTCACAGCAATAGAAACCCTAACTAAGACAGAGGTCTAAAAGGCCGAGGAAAGAGAGGAACAGGGAGGGTTATAAAATATACATGCCATGAAAGCATGGGTTTTGTGTGTGGGAAGAACGGAGTCAGCAAGAGTTGAGATGGGGACCAGGAGGGCGGCTGTGGGAGGGACGATAGCTAATCCTGACTGCCAACTTGATGAGATTTAGTCACCACAGACACAAACCTCTGGGCACATCTGTGAGGGGATTTCTAGACTGAATTCATTGAGGTGGAAGACCCACCCTAACTGTGGGTGACACTCCTCCACAAGTTGGGGTCCGGGGCTGAATCAAAGGGAGACAGGAAGCCAGTGAGCTAGGAAGAAGTAAAGGGGGCTGTTGCCGAGGCAGACGATTTGAGCTCAGTCCCTGGAAGCAGCTCCTTACATTTGGTTCTCCGATCACCATATACTCACTGAGGTGCCCACAACCCTCACCCATCCCACTGCACAAAATACAAATTTAAATGTAACAAACAAACAAACAAACAAACAAAAAACATTTCCTTGCATGATAACAAAAAACTAATTTAAAAAATAAAAGGGACAAGAGTGTGGTGGTGCATACCTGTGATCCCAGCACTTGAGAGGTAGAGGCAGATGATCAGGAGTTCAAAGTCAGTCTGGGCTACATCAGACTCCATTTCAAAAATTCAAAAAATAAGTCAGGCACGACGGGACATACTTGTAATCCTAGCCCTTTGGTGACAAGTCAAGAAGATCCAGGTTTCAGGATCACCCTTGGCTATGTACCAAGTTCAAGAATTGCCTGGGCTACCTGAGACTTTGTCTCAAAAAAACAGAAGAAGAAAAACCAAAGAGGAGACGAATGGGGCTGGGAAGAGGACTCCAGTGGGGAAGGGCCCGCTGTGCAAGTGTGAAGACCTGAAGACCCTGGGCGTCCTTTTCAAAGCTCAGCACCGACAGGTGGAGACGGAAGGGCGACAGAAGCTCGACAGGCAGCCAGTTTAACCAACCTGGAGTTCCAGGTCCAGTGAGAGACTCTCTCAAAAATAAGATGCAAAGTGACAGAGGAGGTCACCCAGTGCTGACGCCTGGCCTCTACATCTGCACACACAGACATGCACATGCATCACACACACACACACACACACACACACACACACACACACACACACACACACATCACAAATAAGAGAGCCATTTTTGTGAACTTCTTAGTAAAAAATAATTGGCAGAACTTGGTAAACATAGCACATGAAGATTAAATGCAGTTAAAGGAAATTCCAAAGGTGATTCCAGCATGCACTATCTAAACTAGCATTCCACAGGATGTTTGGGGGATAACAGTCACTCAAAGAAGATTTGTGAGTTTCAATATTATTTCCCTGACAGAAACTCCTTGGAGTATGTCTTCATTTCATCTGTAAGATGAGGCTAACACAACATTGCAGTTGTGAGGATGAGAGAGAGACAGTCTCAGTAGGGTGCATGGCTTGGTTCAACAAAGAGCAGGCATTATTATACAATACTTCCAGTATCGTACTAACTAAAATAAATGTTTTCCAGCAGAATTATAATTTGCAGTCAAAGGGCTAGATACATAGCTAGGTCACCATTATCACTACCAAGGCTCAGAAAGGTTGAGTGTACTACCCAGGAGTTGAGATTGGGTCTCAGACAGAAGTTTCCACACCCCTTGTTCTTACTGTGGTCCTCACTCAAGTCCCAAAGACTTCCAGAAAAGGGAAAGATCCTAAGCACTATGCACTCGTCAGTCTAGAAGATCAAGGACAGCTTTTTTGTTGTGATGGACACCAAAGAGTGGAGGAGACCCGATAGATCCAATGCTGCTCTACGAGGGACCCACTCAAGGTGAGGCTTCCCTAGGAAGGATACCTGCCCATCTCTGCAAATTGGCTTATGCTGGCCCACTGCCTGTCGGTTACATGCTCACACTTGGTCAGTGTGTTCAAGTCCTATGAAAATCAACCTTTTTTCCCTGACTACCCACCACATTGGTCATATATAAAAATCCTGGCACTCTATTCATGTTCAGTTGAGCAGCCCTCTGTGGGCTTCTATACCCTTCCTACCTCAATCTGACTTCTCAACAACTTAAGTTCCTGGAGAATAATCTAGGACAGTGCTTGACACACGGTCAATGTTTAAAAGACACCTGAGGGCTGGAGAGATGGCTCAGGGGTTAAGAGCACTGACTGCTCTTCCAGAGGTCCTGAGTTCAATTCCCAGCAATCACATGGTGGCTCACAACCATCTGTAATGAGATCTGGTGCCCTCTTCTGGTCATACATGCTGTATACAAAATAAAATAAATAAATCTTTAAAAAAAAAAAAAAAAAAGACACCTGAGTTAGGCTGGTCATGGTGGCTCATGCCTTAAATCCCAGCACTCAGGAGGCAGAGACAGGTGGATCTCTGTGAGTTCCAGGCCAACTAGGGCTCCACAGTGAGATCCTGTCTCAAAACAACAGAAAACAAAAACCCCAAACTAAACGTCTATCCATGTGTCTGGGCAGTGTGTTCTACTCACCTGGAGAAGCTTCTTTTGTTCCTCGAGGGCTCTGGCTTCTCTCTGCTCTACCCAGCGGGAAAGAGTGCGCAGAGCAGCAGCCCGGGTTGGAATCTGGGGATCACAGGCTGCTAAGAGAACCTCCCGCAACTGTTTTGTGGTTACACTTCTAGGTGGCTCACTGGACTCCTGGCCTGTTCTGGGGGGGTCCTGCTCTTGTTCAGGGCGGTTCTGAGCTACTTCTGTGGGTGTGTCATGACTGGTTTGCTGCGGTTCTTCTATTTTCCATTTCGGGTCTTTTTTGTCCAGGGTCCTTTGGGCAGCTGTGCTTACAGCCTCAGTGGAAAAGGCTCCATGAGTAGAGATGGTAATTCGGAGATCAACAGCGAGTTCTTGGATGACAGGGTCAGGGTATGTATTAGAGACCTTCTCCAACAGAGGCAGCAGCTGCTTCAGAACTGCAAAATCACTGGACTTCAACTATAAAACGAAAATTGAAAAACAGTAAGTCAAAATTAATGTGGAAAATGTTAATTAGTGAATAAAGGGACAAGAATCATGCCATGTTCACAGTGCAATCAGCACACTGCCTAGGACAAACACTTAAGAACTATTTGCTAAATAATTACAGCTAACATTTATTGAACACTGGCCACATACAGGCACGATTGTAAGTTAATGAGCACACACATCTGTATCCCTGAGATAAAGTGCTGATTAGTTCCTACATTTGATGCCCAGAATCGTAAAGCAGAATACAGTTAAGTGTGAAGTGAAGAAGCTACAATCTCATGTCTGTCATCACAATGAGGAGACTAGAGCAGGAGGGTTATCCTGAGTTCAAGGTCAGCTAGGGCTACATAATGAGCTATAGAACACCCTGGGATTCTGTCTCAAAAGAAAAATACAATGAACAAAAAGTCATATTTTGGAATATAAAATTTAAACTTTTGACTAAAATCATCCTTTAATACTGCTTGCTGGGACTGGAGAGGTGGCTCAGAGTTAAGAGCACCTGCTGCACAATCAAGAGGACCAGAGTTCGAATCCAGCACCCACATGAGAAGCTACACTTTCCATGCACACCTGTAATCCCAGCTCCAAGTAGGGTGGAGACAGGAGGATTATTGGGACTCCCTGGCTTCTAGCCTAGCAGAGAGATCCTGCCTCAAAGTAGTAAGTAAAGAGTGATACAGGAGGATACTTCATACCCTGTTCTGGCCTCTGCACACACACAGGTGCACACATGTGCATATACACTCTTACACACACATACAAATAGATAATAAATGAATCTTTCAAAGAATACTTATTTCTGCTAGGTTTTTGGATGTTAGCAGTCCTGAAAGATTCTAGATCTTTTTGTTTTATTGGGCTTTTTGTATGCTTGTTTTTGCTTTTTTTTTGAGACAGGGTTTCTCTATGTAACAGCTCTGTCTGTCCTGGAACTCACTCTGTAGACCAGGCTGGCCTCGAACTCACAGAGATCGGCCTGCCTCTGCCTCCTGAATGCTGGGATTAAAGGTGTGAGCTACCACTACCTGGCTACTTTGTTGTTTTTGATTTTGAGACTGGTTCTCTCTACAGAGCCCTGGCTGTCCTGGAACTCACCATGAAGACCAGGCTGGTCTTGAACTTATGAAGATCTGCCTGCCTCTGCACCCCCCCCCCAATACCCCAAGTGTTGGGATTAACGGTGTATGCCACCATACCTGGCCAGAGTCTAGATCTTGAAAGCACTACATCGAATCTAGTTTAAAGCAGGTTAAAAAAAAAAAAAAAAAAAAAAAAAACCTTCACATGACACTGGTAACAACAGAAATAATTTTATAAAAATTATATAAGGCTCTGAAAATTTTTAACAATGTTTATAAATGAACACAATGAAGATAATTCCATTTTTAGATGGCTTAATCTCAATAGCAAAAGGCACTGGAGACAACTAGTCCTTATCTAACTAAAAGATCATTTTAAAACTTATTTAAGGGCTGGAGAGATGGCTCAGAGGATAAGAGCACTGACTGCTCTTCCAAAGGTCCTGAGTTCAATTCCCAGCAACCACATGGTGGCTCACAGCCATCTGTAATGAGATCTGGTGCCCTCTTCTGGCCTGCAGTCATACATGCTGTATACATAATACATAAATAAATCTTAAAAAAAGAAAACTTAGTTAATTTATTGTGCATGTGTATGTGCACATGTGTACTCAGGTATGCCCGGGACACAGTGCCTCTTCACGCATGTGTAGGTCAGAGGGCGATTTTGTGGAGCTGGCTCTCTCCTCCACTTTCACATGGGTTCAGGGGATTGAACTCGGGTCTTCAGGTTTGTGCAGCAAGTGCCTTTGCCTGCTGAGCCATCTCACTGACACTGATGTGAAATTAGGGGCTGAGCAGGTGGCTCGGCAGGTGAGAGCACTCACTGCGTAAGCACGAGGCCCCAGGTTTGAATCCCCAGCACCCATGTGAAAAGCTGGGAATGGCTGCACATTGCCTGCTATCTCAGGGCTGGGAGGGGAGACAATGAGAGGCTCCGCAGGCAGGGAGTGACAGAGCAAGACCCCTGATCTTCCTTCGGCTTTGATGTACAAATGGCCACATGGAGATTCCAAACTAAGGGAGGGACACAGCAGGAGCAGAGCAGTAGCTTCGCTTGTGCAGGGTCCTGTGAAGGGACTGTGCTTTCTAAGCAAGCGATCTTTCAGGCAGTGACCACCTACCTATCAATGCTTGACATTCTGAGAAAACACTCATGTTACCTAGGGGATAATAAGCAAGAAGCCTGTGAAAACACTATGGGTGGATCTCCTTTCCCTGTAGCAACACATGACTAATGTTCCCAACACATCCATGGTTTACTGAAGTCCACAGTTGCCCATTAAGGGAGAGGGCAGTGCTTTTAAACTTTTTTTTTTTGGTTTTTTGAGACAGGGTTTCTCTGTGTAGTTTTGCGCCTTTCCTGGAGCTCACTTGGTAGCCCAGGCTGGCCTCGAACTCACAGAGATCCGCCTACCTCTGCCTCCCGAGTGCTGGGATTAAAGGCGTGCGCCACCAACGCCCGGCTAACTTTTAAACTTTTAAAAGCCTATGTCCTTTGATAAACATTAAAAAAGAAAAAAGTAAAAAACAAAAGAAGAAAAAAACCAAACCTGCCTCATTAGTTAAAAATACTCTTTTCCTTTTTTTTTCTTCCTGCCATTTTTCCATCCATTCATGCTGTTTATTAGCTGCTGTAGCAGGCTTATTAATAATGAGCAGAAAGCAGGAAATGCCTACTCGAGAGGCAACAGCAATTGAGAATGAATGATGTTCTATAGAGAGACTGTCCAGCCCAGTGAAGGAGGAGTTAAAGCAATGGCCTTTGGCAAAGAAAGGAAGGTAGAAAGAAAGAATGAATGGAAGAAACAAGGGAAAGGAACGAGACAAGATGACGTAAATAGCATGGAACAAGGAAACTAGACGACTATCCCTTTAGAGAGAAGATACGCCTTTGGTCTCTCAGTAATAAACTATGAAATCTGGTCCAGCCTTTAATATACATCCCATTGCTGCCCTGGCACGATAAAGCTTCAGTTTATCCTAAGGCAGAATGGTCTGCTCAGCTTCACTAACCAGGGCAACAGTGGCCCACCAGCTCTGCAACACCAAGCAGAAACTGCTTCCTGGGGGGACAGGAAAGACTCCCCAACGTAATACTTTTACTGATGACCAAACCTGGAATTTAGAAAATGAGTATGGAATTACAGTCATCTTGTTAGCAATCTTAAACCTGCACTTTCTCCAAGTTAACTCCTCTTCCCAGACACGATGTTTTAATAGTCACCTTAATTACATGAACTAGAAAGGAATGAAGAAAGGCCCCGATGCTGTTAGATTCTGTCTCATTAGCCAGAACAATGACTCCTAGCAGGGACGATGCAGAGCATGGTGTTCTAGGCCCTACAGCAAAGACTCAGAGTGACCGTCGTCACTTAACAGCACAGTTTCCAAGTGTGACTTTCTTGTGAATACAAGACAAACCTAGCATTACTATAGCTCTGAGGTTAAGAGCACCGGCTGCTCTTCCAGAGAACCGGATTCAATTCCCAGCACCCATATGGAGGCTTGGAACCATCCAAACTCCAGTCCCAGGAAAGCCTACAACCCTCTCCTGAGCTCCTTGGGCACCGGGCACACATGTGGTACACATACACATATGGAGGTAAAACATTCATATACATAAATAAAATAAATCTAAAATAAAATGTAAAAAAGAAGCCCTTGCTTGGCGTGGTGGTACATGCCTTTAATTCCAGCACTCAGGAGAAAGAGGCAGGCAGATTTCTGAGTCAGTGGTCTATAGAGCAAGTTTAGGACAGCCAGGACTACACAGAGAAACCTGTCTCAAAAAACCAGAAAAAAAAAAAAAAAAAGAAAAAGAACTTGTAAGCGCATGAATCAAGCAGGAAACAAAACAAACAAACAAACAAAATTTAGCAAATCTGGGGCAGAAGTAGAGGGTGATGTGCTTTTGTTCCCTTCAACTGCCCAGTCAAGGAGCCCAGGACGCAGTGATGAGTCAGGGTGGCTCACAGGAGGGCAGGGATGGGCAAGGGCTGTGCAGGTACAGCAAGTCAGGCCTGGCCAGGGAATACAGCCAGCCTCCAACAACAGGCTTCTGGAGGAGAGATGGGAGAGTTCTGTGATTTGTTATATTGTCTGAAATAAGTACTAAATAAGAAGATCCAACACAGACACATAATCCATGCTTTCAACTTATAGAAACTATCCAAATTAATATTCAATCAGAAAAACAAAACTCAACTAAGCTAATTAAATCCAGTAACAATCCAACTTAAGCTATTCCATCTGTGAAGCCTTCCTTGTTACATCTAATATGGCTCTGGAAACTTAGCCAAAAACTTATTTTCTCAAATGACATGTGAAATATAAAATTAAGAATACTAAAGAAATCCAGGGATTCACATTGACAACTAGCCCAGATAAAATATTTCTTCTCCTTAAGAACAGGCAGGAGTGTCCCACCTTTTGACACTGAGATATAATGTTGTAGTCTGGGACACAGGCTGCTGACTGAATGTGCTTGTTAGAATGTTGGAGATGTAACACGGGGAAGTGAAAGGTCCTGGGTTTGATTTCCAGAAACACAGAGGGAAAAATTAAGTCTAGAGAGAGGCAAATCCCAATAGATCAAGAATCAAATCAGATTTGAATGCTTGAACTCAAAATGCATTCCCCAAGGGCTCCTTGCTCATGGGTGTTGAGTTTGATTTGCTGTTTTTCCTGTGGTCTCCTAACTTAACCAGTCACACCTACAAGCATAATCTAGCTCTGCCTATCCTTTTCCTTCAGCAGCGCTGTCTCCAGGGCTCTACAACTCAGCCACACTGGCTTTCCATCAGTGCTCAAGAAAACCAAGCTTTTCTCTGGTTCTGAGCCTTTGTCACAAGTTTCCTTAACTGAAAGGGTTTCTTCCACCTGTTCTATACAGGCCACGCTCAAACACCTATTTCTGCTTCAAGTCTTAGTGAAATTACCTTGGCTCACTGAAGACCTCTCAGCCTAGCTTAGATGTTATGTTCTCATGGTCCTCTTCTTTTGAGGCATTCCACTCAATTCTAATCATATTTTTAAAACAGTAATTCTGGGTATGCCTCCCTCCCTGGACTGTGGTGTGAGGTATAAGCCATGTCTGTCTTATCCACTACCATATTCCCAGATCTTTAGCTCAGTATCTATCATGTGGCAAATATGCAATCAGTAATGGTTGTATGAATAAATTAAAAAATTATAAACTAGGGCTGGAGGGATGGCTCAGTGGACTGCTCTTGCAAAGGACCTGTGTTTGGTTCTCAGGACCCACATCGGGCAGCTCACAGTTGTCTGCAAATCCATCTCCAGAGGATCTGATGCCATCTTCTAGCCTCAGTAGACACCTGCACTCACGTACACATAGACATACACATAATTTAAAAATAGAAATAGATCTTAAAAACCACAAGTTAACTATGCAAAAATCACATAAGCTAAACTAGCCATGGTGGTGCACACCTGTAATCCCAGTGTTGGGAGGTAGGAAGGAATATCATCAATGTCATATTGAATTCAAGACCAGCCTGGGTTACGTGAGACTCTGCCTCAAACAAAAACAAAACAAAACTCTTAAAAGTGACTGGGGCAGCCGAGCGTTGGTGGCGCACGCCTTTAATCCCAGCACTCGGGAGGCAGAGGCAGGCGGATCTCTGTGAGTTCGAGGCCAGCCTGGGCTTCCAAGTGAGCTCCAGGAAAGG